>CM035409.1:168008528-168211028 GCA_020310875.1 Ceratopteris richardii
TGTATGTATGGATGGTTTAATGGATGGATAGATGCATCCATTTATGTATGTATTTATGTTGGTTGAGACAAACATACTAAGGCAACTCTGAAAGTGTTTGACCTCCATGGGTGAATTCACTTATAGATAAATGCTATCTATTTTGCTGATTGGCAAAAACTCATGTATGATTAGATCTTCAGCTCTAGACACTTAAATTAATTATATGACTTGTAGTCATCTCACTCTACCTAGATACAAAGATACATAATCATTGATTGTAATGATTCTTGACACTTAAGCGAAGATAGAAACCAAGAGAAAAGGCTAATTTTAGAAACAATTCATGCAGTAGATGTTTTCTAGATTCACCAAAAAAGAATTATAGATGTCAAAACTCTAAACTCAACTCAGTGATGAATGGCAATAGAGAACCAAGGAGTAAGGGAGGATAGCTTGGAGGACTTGAACCTTGGGACAAAAGAACAATGCCAAATACTCAAAATTTTTATGGGGCTCTCAAGCTTTTTATAGCATTACTAAAAAAATTATTATTGAAGTATAAGAATGTCTTGCATAGTCATATACATATTTAAAAGGGGTTAATTTGACTCTATGTAAAAGTAGGATTAACTTTAAAGCTGATGTATTTTGAGTGAAAAAAGTATGTGACAAGATGAACCCCCATTATTCTTAAAATGTTAAGGAGGAATTAGACAGGATGTTTGAGGTTGGATTTATCTATCCTATTGGTAAGGCAAAATGGCTCTCACCTAATGTAGGAGTGCAAAAGAAAAAGGGCAATCATCATCTTTAATGAGTTTCAGATTGAAGAATTTGGGAGTATATGCATCACCTTTAATGAATTTCATTTTGAAGAATGCACCCATTACTTTTCAGATTGGGTCATGCATATCAATGAGCCTTACCTCATCACTTCTATAAAAGTGTTCCTTGATGAGTTTAGTGTAGCAAGGAAGGAAATGGTTCACGTTCAGCAATTAGAGCTATGTCACCTAAAGTGAGGGAGTCTTCGCTATCTTTGAATATTTACAAATGTGTGTTTAGTGTCAAAAGAGGTGTCTGACTTGAAATATATTAAGAAAAAAAGGAAGTACTATTGAATCTAAGAAGAATGAATAGATTGTACATGTGGAACTACACAAAATCGCTAAGCACATAATGAGGTTCATTGGCCAAGTGAAGTGGCATAGTAAGTTCTTAAATTATTTGGCACATGTGTGTGCACATTTAACACACCTCAAAAAACGTAATGTCCAACTTATATGGACTAGAGAATATGATAAAGCTTTTAACTTATTAAAATAGATAATGGCAGTGGCACATACATTATTACCACATGATTCGACACTACATTTTCATTTCTTTGTACATGCTTCTAACATTGTTGTGGGAGTTTTCTTGATGTAGGAAGTACAAAAGGATGGTACAAGCCTATCTACTATGCAAGTAGGATACTTATCAAGCTCTCATTTATCTAGTATAGAAATCGCATTTGTTTGGTATATTAGCAAGATGATTCTTGCTTATGCAAGAATTTGAATAAACCATGATTCATAGGCCAAGTAGTGAGATCTCACTCAACTAGAAACACATGTGATGTGCCTACTCAGTAGTTTAATGAATTACTTGATGCACTCTTGTTCAAGACACAATACAAATTTTCATAAGATACACGGTATGATGATATGCTAGATTTTCTCACTATAGGTATACCTCTAGAGTATGAGATGGTAGGAAAAAGGAATCAATTAGAAATACAATATAAGGATTTTTTTTGTTATTGCTAATGTGATTTATAAGAAAATCATTGATAAAATGTTGCATAGATGTTTGCTGCATCATGAAAAAAAGCTAGTATTAGTTGAAGATTTCTATATAAAAGTATTTTATGTCACTTTGATTTTCCTATTGAGTTGGCTTTAGATCGAGTATATTTCATAAATACAATAATTGAGGAATTTAATAAATTTCATTTGATTTTGCAAAAAACTCCACCAGTTATTATCTTCAGACCAACAAAAGAGTTAAATCAACCAATAAAAATTTGATGAGAATTCTTAAGATATTTATCGAGAAGCATAAAGTGGATTAGGACAAATATTTCGATTCAACATTATAGCCCTTGAGGATAGCTTATAAAACTAGAACAAGTATGAAACCTGATGGAGAGTATTAATCTCCAAAAGAACAAGCTATTCTTGATATTAGAGCACCTCTATATCAAGAACAACTCAAAACCTTTACCAATTTGAAGGACTCATACCAGATTATCAAAATTTTGAACTAACTGTGAAAAGAGCCACTACTCAGAAAAGTCTCCTACACATAACTATTGACTAAACAAATGTGCCAAGTTTTTTATGAAACTTTGCATAAGGTGTCTTCTAAAGATTGCACACCTTCTACAAGTTAAATCATCTCAAAAGATTCAGTAGACCTTGAGAAATGATTCAAACAATCTACCTATGTTTGAAACTATCCTCCTCTATAGTAGACTTTGACACCTGCAACTTCTAATGCATGGTTCTCCCAAAGTACAACCCTTTTAATCAAATGATTTTAGCCATAGGTAGCTTACCTTCCAATGAGTGCTTGCTTGCTCAAAACTTTACACTGTGGAAGGAGAACTGACCAAGACATTAGCATCAAATTTTGTGCCTGTTGCAACTTCACTTCTTCACATTTACACATGTAAATGTTTCTACTCTCAATTCTCTCACACTGATCACAATTAGGATCTGAAAATTGTACAGAGATCAATCAACTATAAACTTAGACTTGTACAAAAGCATTTCACAAAAGACTAAACAGAGAAGGAGTACTCAGTAAAAGATCGGGCACAATTTTTCTTCTTCTCTAAAAACTTTACATCTGAACTTGATGAGAGAGATCTTCTACACTTCTCAAGTGTCTAATGACTCTTACAACTTCTAATTCATCACATCTCATGCTCTCTCATACTTGCCCCGACATATAGGCATATATGTACAAGCTCATGACCATACAAAAAGGTATAAGTGAGCTAACTACAAATTAATGTACATATGTATACAAGTCTTCATTTCCTGAACATACTCTATCTTCAATCTTCAATTGTTAATATTTTCTTCATCCTTTGACTTCAAGTCTTTATCCAAAGCATAAATTGGTGGTTCACTTGCACCAATAGCTCCCCCTCAATCATCAATTGAGGTCTTCTCTATCTTCTTTATACTTGTCATGTCTTTAAAACTTTGTAGCTTTGGTCCATCCAAGCTTTTGGTTAGCATATCTGCAATCTAATATTTTGTTGAAGTATGTATGACTTCAATCTCCTTATCAATCACCTTCTCTCTTAAGAAGTGATACTGAATCTCAATGTGTTTAGTCTTGGCATGAAAAATAGGATTAACAGCTAGATACAATGCACTCATATTATCTCCATGAATAGTGGGTGTACTCTGAATGATGTCAAAACTCTTCATGAGAGTCTTCAACCATATGAATTCTTTTGCAGCTTCAACTATACCTTTACACTCTACCTCTATAGATGATAAAGCAATTGTATGTTGCTTCTTAGATCGCCAAGAGATTAACTTATCTCCCACATAACACAAGTATCCATATGTTGATCTCCTATCATCAGGATTACCTGCCCAATCTCTATCACTATATATCTTGATGTTTGTATCCGATGTAAAACCATAATACAAACCTTCCTTGAGTGTAACCTTAATGCATCTCAACACCCTTTGCCCTGGAATCCAATGTTCTTTCCTAGGACAATGCATGAATTGAGACAACACTCCAACTCCATATGACAAATCAGGCCTAGTTAATGTAGCATAGATTAAACTACCAACCAGACTTTGATATAGCTTCATATCCTTGAATTTATCTCCTCCATATCTGCTCAATTTTTGATTCACCTCCATTTGAGTAGGTGCTACCCTAAAATCTTCCATTTTAAACTTGATCAACAAGTTCTTCAAATACCTTTCTTGAGTTACATATACTCCATGTTGAGTATATGAGATCTCCATGCCCAAAAAATATGACAAGTCTCCCAAGTCACTAATCTTGAACTCTTTCTCCATTTGCTTCTTGAGGCTTTCTATGCCCTTCTCATTTGTACCTGTAAGAATTCGTCATCAACATATATGCACATGTAAATGAATCCATCATCACTTGCTTTGACAAGCAAGCTACTATCTGCTTTAGACACTTGAAAACCAAGTTCCTTCAAGAACTTCACAAGTCTATAATTCCATGCCCTTGGGGCCTGCTTCAAACCATACAAAGCTCTCTTGAGCTTACGTACATACTCTGGATACCTTTTGTCTTTGAACCCTTCTGGTTGCTCCATGAAAACATCATCTGAAATGTAACCATTTAAAAAATCATTCTTCACATGTACTTGACATAATTTCCAACCTTTATATGCAGCAATGATTATGAGAGTCCTGATGTTATCATTTTTGCCACAGGACTATAAGTCTCATCATAGTCCATACCATATGTTTGAGCATACCCTTTCACAACAAGTCTAGCTTTATACCTAGACACACTTCCATCTGCATACCTCTTTGTCTTGTAGACCCATTTGCATCCAATAATCTTCTGACTATTTGGTTTAGGAACCAATCCTATGTCTCATTTTCCATCAATGCATCATATTCTTCCTGCATAGCTTTCTCCCAATTTTCGTTACCTTTTGCATCTTCATATGTAGAAGGGTCTTCATCTGCTTTCACCATGTAAGCATAATCTTTAGTAGTCAAAAAAGAAGTGTCATAGCTATACCTTGTAGGTTGCCATTTGTGTCTTGATAATCTTCTCAGTTCTCCACTTCTTGAAGTTTTTGGTTCATCACATTCTGGATCAAACCTTGGCACTTCTTCAACTTCAACTTGTACCTCATTGCTCTCTTCTTCATCAAATATCTGAACCTTTGATTTACCTTTCTTTTGATTCAAAACTTCTTCATCATCTGCATGATTATTGATTGTACCTGCATACCAAGTACCTTGCTCATCAAATGTAACATCCTTTGTATAAGAAATTGCTTTGTGGATGAACTCCACAACCTATAACCCATTTGTTTATCATCATATCCAATGAACACATACTTTTCAGCTTTAGATTCCAATTTATGCCTCGACTGAGATGGCACATATGCATAAGCCAAACAACCAAACACTTTGCAATGATCTAAGGTAGGTCTCTTACCCCACCAAGCTTCATATGGTGTCATACCTTGCAAAGATTTACATGGTAACCTATTTACCAAATATGTAGCTGTATTTACAGCCTCAACCCACAAATAATTTGGACAATTTTTCTCCTTCATCATTGATCTTGCAAACTCAACAAGAGTTCTATTTCTCCTTTCTGCTACACCATTTTGTTGAGGAGAGTACCTACAAGTAAGTTCCCTTTTTATACCTGTATTCCATAAGTAGTCATTGAACTCATTAGGGAAATACTCTCCCCCTCCATCTAACCTTAATCTCTTCAACTTTTGACCTATGAGTCTTTCTGAATACACATGATAATGTTTAAATGTATTGAATACCTTTGATTTATCTTTGATCACATATATAGTGATCCACCTAATAGCATCATCAACATAAATCACATAATATCTTGAACCATTAATAGTAAAATCCTTTGATGGTCCCCAGACATCTGTGTGTACCAACTCAAGCTTCTCTGAATACATGAAACCATGCTTAGAATATGATTTCTTATGAGGCTTACCTAATTGACATGCCTCACATCTATATGTCATATGTTGACCTGCACCATTAGGCAATCCAAGCACTGAACCATTGTTAACCATATCCTTAATACCTATTTCATTGAAATGTCCAAGCCTTTTATGCCAAAGATCTAACTCAGAGATCTTAAGTCCTCCATAAGTGAACAAGGCATGGCCAACATTACCTTGAATCTTCCATGTGAAGAGTCTTCCTTCTTTTTTCCCTGAAACAATTTGTTTATACCTGTTGCTTCTTCCACAAAGATTCCATCATTAGTGAACCTTACTTCATAACCTTTTTCAACAATTTGCCCTACACTTATCAAATTCTTTGGAATTATAGGAACATAAAAAACCTTACTCAAGAGAGTACTTCCATCCTTGGCCTTCACTGATCCAATTGACTTCACATTGTGCTTTGTATTATCACCTGTTTGAATCACATGATTAGTTACCTTATTCTCCAAATCAATCATCAAGGCTATATTACCACTCAGGTGATTGCTACACCCTGAGTCAATGTAGAAGACTCTTTGGTCTTCACTTTGTCTTTCACAAGTTGCATTCATAATCAAGGTTGAATCTTCTTTCTAATTAGAAGCATAATTGTAGTAGGTATTGTTGTAGGATTGACTTTGGAATCCTCTAGATGCATTTCTTCCAAAGTAACCTCTACTACCTCTACCTCTAAAATTACCTCTTTGGTTTCTATCACCTTTCCTCTTGAATTAAAGTTCTGACTATATCCTCCATTATTCTGAGTATTTTGCCAACAATCATGAGCTAAATGATTTTTCTTACCACAAATCCAGCAAGCTTTGACTCCATCTTTATTGCTTCTGCCTCTTCCTCTACCTTTGTCACCTCCTCTTCCTCTTAGGAAGTTGGCTTGGCTAGTTGTACCTTCTTCTTCATTTATTTGTTGTTTACCTTTTCTATTCTTCTTCTTCTCCTTTGAATACATTGCTTGACCTTCACTCTTATCACCATCACCTTTGACATCCTGCTCAAAAGTTAACATGTGTCCTAGCAACTAATTTAAATCAGGAGTGAAATGATCTAGTGACAATTCAGTAGACAAAATGAATGGCTTCCATTACTCATCTCCTCTCAAACCTGTGAGGATTTGCCTTACCAATTTATCCTCCTCGATATCTTCATCAACTACTCCTAATGCATCTGCAATATCCTTCATCCTTGTTACATGATCAGAAATAGATTGAGAGGCCTTCTTCTTGAATGTGGTAAACTCTGCCCACAAAGATGCCTTCCTTGACTTTGTAGTGTTTTGGAAATGCTCCTCCAAAGCATTCCATATATCATTTGCACTTTCAAGATCTCTAATATGAGGTAGCAAGTAGTCATTGACTCCCATGTAGATAATGCTCCTTGCTTGAGCATCTCTCTTCATCCAAATCTTGAAATCTGAGAATTCATCCCTAGTTGGAACACTAGGATCTCTGAACTGTGGTTTTTCTTCTTCACTTGTGATGTAACCTATCAGGTCTTTGCTCATGAGTTGAGCTTCCATCCTCATTGACCAAGCAGGATAGTTTTCTCTATCCAATTTCTTTATCTGAAGAGAATCTCCCATCCTTTCTTCACCTGTTTATTAAATTCTTCAAGATTTTTAAGGAATAAGTGTACCTTTACTTTGAATGAAGTTCCTTTTGATCTTCTTGATAGCTTCAAATCTCCTTCTCAAGCTTTCCTTTTAAACTTTCACCTTTTGAACCTTCAAATGTTGATTTTTGTATGATTGCAGTAGTCGAGATCCTCCTTTCTTCTATTTTGATGCTTCCTCCTCTAATACCACTGATGGAGAGTATTAATCTCCAAAAGAACACGCTATTCTTGATGTTAGAGCACCTCTATATATAGAACAACTCAAAACCTTTACCAATTTGAAGGACTCATACCAGATTATCAAAATTATGAACTAACTGTGAAAAGAGTCACTACTCAGAAACATCTCCTGCACATAACTCACTCGTTGACTAATCAAATGTGTAAAGTTTTTTATGAAACTTTGCATAAGGTGTTGACTAAAGAGTGCACACCTTCTTCAAGTTAAATCATCTCAAAAGATTCAGTAGACCTTGAGAAATGATTCAAACAATATACCTATGTCTAAAATTATCCTCCTCTATAGTCGACTTTGACACCTACAACTTCTAATGCATGGTTCTCCCAAAGTACAGCCCGTTCAATCAAATGCTTTTAGCCATAGGTAGCTTATCTTCCAACTTAAAGAATGAGTGCATGCTTGCTCAAAACTTTACACTATGGAAGGAGAACTAACCAAAATATTAGCATCGAATTTTGTGCCTATTGCAACTTCACTTCTTTACATGTACACATGTAAGTGTTCCTACTCTCAATTCTCTCAGCCTGATCACAATTAGGATATGAAAACTTGTACAGAGATCAATCAACTATAAACTGAGACTTATAGAAAAGCATTTCATAAAAGATTAAACATAGAAGGAGTACTCAGCAAAAGATTGGGCATAATTTTTCTTCTTCTCTGAAAAATTTACATATGAAAAGAGAGAGATCTTCTACACTTCTCAAGTGTCTAATGAATCTTACAACTTCTACTTCATCACATCTCATGCTCTCTCATACTTGCCCCGAATTTCTACTTGTATATATAGGCATATATGTACAAGCTCATGACCATACAAAAAGGTATAAGTGAGCTAACTACAAATTAATGTACATATGTATACAAGTCTTCATTTCCTGAGCATACTCTATCTTCAATCTTCAATTGTTGATCTTTTCTTCATCCTTTGACTTCAAGTCTTTATCCAAAACATCAATTGGTGGTTGAACTGCACCAACAAAACCAACTAGGATGCTTTATGGTCTTGAAGTTCTAGTTCCTATGGAATTCTTAGCTCTAAGGTAAAGGATATCAATTCAATATGAATTGAGAGAAACCCTTGCAGTTACTATAGCTACAAGAGCAAAGGCTACATGTAGCTTATGCAAAAGAGGTATTTCAAGAATCAAAAGAAGCCTAGATGTCACTAAATCAAACAATTGTTCAAGAATACGATTGGACTTTGTTGTATAATTCAAGATGGGGAAAGGACTAGGAAAATTAAAACTAAGGTACATAGGTGCATTCCATATTTCTCAACAGGTAGCTTATACATATTTTCTTTGTGATGATGAAGGAAGAAATTTTCCCAAGCCTAACAATGCATTTAGATTGAGACCTTACTAATTTCAAGAAAGAAGAAATGGGGAAAAAAGAGAAGGATTATCCTAATTTAAATTAGCTCTCTCCAAAACAATCTTTTACTATAAAGCACTCATACTATAAAACAATTATTTACTGCAAAAGACTTGGTTATGCTAAAGCAATGGAAATCTCTATAGCATTTTTCAATTACTAGGTAGTCTATTACTATTGAGCATGGGACTAAACTATAGTCACTTACTCCAAATTAGCTGCTTGAAATGCAATCAGATCATGCAAATCTTCGTAAGATTTTTTTTGTACATTTTAGCATTCATGTTTTTCTTAATAGTCGCAAGCATTATCAAGTAACATTGAATGCACTCTCTTTATCAGAGGATGTTTCTTCACAACATCATTCTTATGATATCTAGATACTTGAATAAGTTTCATCACTTGACTTAACTATACATAAACATTAATGGAGAGCCCTATGATGATCTTTGAGGAAAATGATAGCCATGGAGCATATTTACTTTCTAGTCCTCTAACCTTTGATGAAGAAGAAATTGCTACTCCATCAAGCAAGATAGTTTATCCATTTATATAGTTGTCACTTCATCATGAAGCTCTAGTGGATAATCCACAGATGGTGCAATGCCCAGAATGCACAACGTTATTATATTTTTCACATTTGCCTTGGGAACATTAGTGAGATTCATGGGGCCTAGATTCAATAGCCACAACACCTAGATGAACAAAGCTAAGCTATATGGAGCATTCGTTTTAACACAAGAATCAATCTTAGAGGTATTTAGACTACCCTTAAGGGGTGATTCCACTTTTGGGAGAGCCGTTAAGGCAATAACGGTATGTGATTTTGGTGCTCTAACACACACACACACATAGAGAGAGAGAGGTTATCATATGTTATTTCACATGAGTAATGTACATTGGGCAAACTTGATAAGATGGATTCTAGAAAGAATTCATATCTAGTAAAGTTGGAGTATGTTTCAAGAGTGGACTATTCCATGTTAATGGAAATTTAATCATAGAAAAGGGTTGGAATGAGCTCAAAATTTTTCATTACGATAAAACCATAGTAATATGGGAAACACATGAAAGAAAAAGCTACGAAGATGGGGATCTATATTTATGTGTTGTATCAACATATGGTAAAAGAATATATATTATAACAATTGTCAATGGTAGTTGGAGATGCAATTCAACAAGGGTAGTCTTTAAGGACTACCAAGATTATGACTCATTCAAAGGTGAGGGTAGCACCATTGGAAGTTGGAGTTGTTGAAGTAACAACTTTAGCAATTTTACCTGAATTTCAACCACTTATTTTTGGAAAAACGAGAAGTAAAAGTTAGCAACATCAAAGCTATGTTATTCATAAAGAAGAAACTTGCCACAAGTAGACAAAGGGAGGAATAAGTCAATGTGGCAATATTACAATTAGAAAGTATTTCGTAAAGTACATATACAATAATAAGTACCTTATTGAGTTGACTACAAAACAATCTTTTTAGAGAAAGATATTGTTAATATGGAATTAAAGGAATTGAAGATTGTGCAACTCAAAGAACAAGGTTGTATGTAAAGAAAATTTTCAAATAAGCTACATCTACCTGAGACAAAAAATAATGTGTTATTAGAAGGCAATAAAGCTTTGGTGGATTATTTGATTCTATTAAAAAGCATGCAAAACATAGTAAGGAATTTAATTGAAGCTCTATATGCATTTAATTCTATTTGTATAATTCTCACAGACAAGATTGAAGGAGTTTTGCAAAAGTAGGTGTAGGTGTCCACACAACATAGTTTATTAAAGAGAAAAATTTGAGGTTTAGATAGAGATAGAAGAGAAGCTTGTTAACTTATGAGATAATCTAATTGGAAGGGTATTTCATCGCTAAGGGACATATAGCAAAAATAAAAAATAATGTGATTGATGACCCTAAAGAATTTTGGCAAAAGGTAAAGTACTTGGAGTATTATCCAAATTCTCAAATGTTCCCAAGGTTTCACACATCATCATAAGCAAAGGTGGTGCTTTGGAACTTAACTTATGCTACAAATGATTCCTTCTTCTATGCATTTCGAGGTGATATATAGTTGGAAGTATGCTAGAATGAATTCCTGCTCTATACATTTGGAGGTAATATTTTTATGTAGATTTGATAACATCAAGAAAGATAGGAGAAATAATAATGTAAATGCAAGAGTGGTTAGAGGAATTTTGGTTTCATGGTGGTCCAAGAAACAACCCACATTAGCCTTACCATCAATAGAGGTTGATTATAGAGCACTTTGTTATGTGGATGAAGAAGTTTGAACACCCTAATGAAGAGGGAGAGTAGTTTTCAATCAAATGTGACAACTTTAGTAGTCATATCCAACTGTATGTTTCATGCAAGGAGTAAAAACCTTAAGGTTCATTGTCACTTTTGCAAAAAAAAACAAACAGATCTATCTTAGGATGTGTAAGCATAATATTTGAGGACTCGTGATCTAATAGTTGATATGATCACTGAAGCTTTAGACTCAAACAAGCTCCATAAATTCAAGCAAGCTCTTGGAATCAAGGAAATAGAATGATGGATTGAATCTTGAGGGGAAGTCTTGAAACATAAACCTTCAATTGAAAATATAAGAGGATAAACTTTGACCAATGAGGAGAAAGTATGTTTTCAAGATGTATTCTTGAATAAAAAATCCCTAAAATCAATAGCAAATTTAGTTGAAGTTATACACATCTTTTAAGTGATAGGTGATTGGTTGTTAGCCCTAAGTTATAGTGAACCTTTGTTTCTTTCAATAAGAGTAAGAATATACTCTTGAACTTCAATTCAAGCACATTTTTTAATTGCATTATTGCGTCTAGAAGTTTGACCAACTCTATCTAGCAAGCCCCTTGTTCACGTAATCTCGAACAATATAGTTTTCTTCCAAAAGTTTGGTAAACAATTATTGGGTGAACTTAAGACTAGGCACATGAGTTGTCCTACTTTTAGGAAGATAGGAGATCGTAGTAAGGCTTCATATAGCTCATCCAACAGTCCTTTAGAAACATATTTTGGAGCCACCTTTTGCACTTACTATTTGTCTTATTGTCGGGGCAAGTCTTCTTTAGATTATAGTGCTATTTATTTTTCTTCTTTTCCAATAGTATCTTGTGAAGTTTTTAGATTTTTGAAAATCTCCATCTTTACTTGATCTTGGATCTCCCAATCGTTATTTCTTGTGTCTTCTTTATTTGATTTTCCTAATTTTGGATCTAGTCATTACCAGAGTTTGAACATCTAGGTTTCTAGAACATCCTCAATTACAATGGAAGTGTCACAATCACACTTGTTGGGTGTCCTACAAAGTTATTCTCTTGTATCTTTTCTTTAAAAACAATTGTCTTTATACTTTATCACTTTTGTGAGTTTTCCTACCACTCGATTTCTTTAGTTTTGATGTGCTCCATCAAGAAAATGTTTCACTACTTTTTCCTTTATTTTTTTTCTTGATTAGATTATCTTAGCATTGCAATATTTTGGAGGGAATTGAGAATCAATACTCCTCTTTCTGTGTGATGTTTGCACCAAAGTTCACATGTGGGTCCTTGCTTATCACCATTGCATTGAATCTAATTTTTTATGATATTACGGTTTATTCTTCCAATTGTTATTGCTCAATAGAATTTTCTGTGGTTGCATATTTTGAAATGAAGACTTGAAATGTTGTGATGCTATCACGTTTGTTTGGCCCTCCATATTTGTCAATGAGTATTCTAGTCCTCTAGCTCTATAATTGGGGTTATAGTAACATGAATCATAGCCATGCCCCATTCTTTGACATATAGTACAATATATTTGCTTTGTAGTTGTGCCTATCATGTGTAGTTCAACTAGTTTTTATAGCAATTTAATCATGTTACTTGAGCCTTTCCCTTTAGCTTCCTTTCCTTTTGGCTTTATCTTTGACCTTACTTTTTTCCTTTTGTGCATTGAAACCTTCTTTTGATTATTTTTATATGTCTAGTGATCCTCCTATTCATCTTCCTTTTAGTTAGAGTCCAACTCACTTGGAGGTTCTTGTTGCAAAAGATGGATGGATGCTCCAAGAGATTGAGTAGGTACTGCTAAACCTGCTTTGTACCAGCCCCCTAATGCTTCAGACTTGATAAGTAGACCTCCTTAGATTTCCAAAGACACCATAAAATGGCCTATGTACTTTTTAAGTGATGTGTGTAATGACTGAGACAAAATAGATAACTTTGAAACTCAAAAATCTGAAGAAACCTTCTATTTATGTCTTGACACCTACTGGAACTTTTACTGAGTATGACCAGCACAGTAGGAATTGGAAAAATTCCTTTTAGGGGTATTTAATTAGCTTAGGAAGATAACTATTCCAAGTGGAATGATGAAAGAAGATAAACTATGCTAAGAGAAATCAATTTAATAATGAAGTTATACCCCCGATTTTTCAGGACTGTAGCAGACATTGACCAGTGATCACCTCGACTCAAAGTTCTCTGACGTGGCTGAATAGAATCTCCTCAAATTTTGATAGCATGTAGATAACTTCAAGCTCCATCCAGCAAGCTTTAGATCATTGAATTTGGTGAAGATTTGACCGAGATATGCACTTCACAAGTTGACAAGCTTTCAAGGAGTATAACAGAGAACTCAGAAATGAACAATGTGAATGTATGTATTAACGAACACTTGTATACAAAACCATTGGCATGAATGTCATTGGCTAATGGTGTAGATAGGTGTGGGCTAGAGTGTAGGCCTCACACACACTCAGAATCAGTAATGAGAAGCTCGGGAGTGATGAGTTCTGCACGTGACTTTTCCATGACCATTTTTATAAGGAATGATTAAAAATTTGAATTCAAATTCAAACTTTTGGCTCCCTATGATCAAGCTCCTATATCCTAGGAGATATTCCTTCAATCAAAGAGCTAACTTTTTCCACGAATCCTTTTGGTAGGTGATTACAAAAGATTCCAAGTCAATTTTGACTTTTACAAGAAAATAAAATGGTAATTAACCACTAGCAATAGTTCCTATGATCAAGCTCCTATATCCTAGGAGATATTCCTTCAATCAAAGAGCTAACTTTTTCCACGAATCCTTTTGGTAGGTGATTACAAAAGATTCCAAGTCAATTTTGACTTTTACAAGAAAATAAAATGGTAATTAACCACTAGCAATAGTTCCTATGCTTCTCCATATGTGTCTAGACTTCAATGCATCTAACAAGCCAAATGTGTAGGCTTGTGATTTACACCAACAGCTCCCCATAAATTTTCTCCCTCTCTCTCTCTCATGCTCATAAGTGAAATGAGAAAATGGAGATGGAATGTGGGGGATATGACCAAAATGGTGAAGATGATGATGATGGAAGGAGATAGAGCATAGAGATGGTGGTGGTGATGAAGAAGTAGGTAGAAATGTAAAAAGTAAGAGGATACCTATGATTCCAACGTCATGTCTCTACCTCTTACCATCACATGCTCATCCTCAAAGCTTCATCCTCGACAACGGTGCCAAATTTGGTGTCACCCTAGCACAATGGCAAGTACCAATGTGAGGAGATCCACCTCATAATTGTCAATCGGGGAAGACATGAGGAGGGTATGATGACCATGAGCAAGTGAAGGCACAAGTGCGTGAGTGACAAGCACACAAGCATGCGCACACATACACACACACACACATGACAAGACAAAGAGATGGAGCAATGGAATGCATTCTATTACAAAAGATCTCTTGTACATAAGCTTTAATCTCCAACAAGCCAACCTCAAAAATGAGCTCTCTAGCTCTTTTTATAGTTTTTTTACTAGCTTTTCATCTTGTCCAGACCTAGTCTCTGGCCTAATTAAAAATTAGGTTTGAGGGCTTATTTGAGGGCTCAAAAAAAGTCTAAGAATTTTGAAAATTGATACCTAGGTACTTCTAAACACTCCTCAACCTTGAGGACTCTCAGCTTGAACAAAATAGAGTCTAATCTACCAAAGAAAGTATTTAAAGTGTTGATGTAGTGATGAAAATCACTATTGAAAAAGATTTATCCTTTGAAAAATTGTATAGGCCTAGTTGTCGAATCTTTGTTGACTCCTCTGCATGCTTAGTCCTGCTTGACTCTACCTCTGTTCTGACCCTTTCTGATGGCTTCTCTATCTTGTAACACCTTGACTGCCCTGGCTGCTGCCAATAAACTTCAAAACCCATCAAAATACTAAGGAACCAAAATTCTGTCCACTATGTATTTCTTTACATCCCTTGTTATTCAAGAATTGTTTATTTTAGATCTGCACCTAGCACATAAAAATATTTAGACATTGTTAGAAGTTGTTGTAACTATTATGGTCATTATGCACAAAAGCATTCCTCTCATTAGTGAAGTCTCATTAGAATCTAGTTCTGACTATAAGGGAGCCTAAGAGCTTAGATCTATCCAAAAAGGGTATGATGGTTAACCATGTAGCTAAGGCCATTGGTGGCAATGGAAAAAAGAAGAGGATTGAGAGGACAACCCTATCTAATAGGGATTTTAGCATGATTTTCTGAGAGAGTTGACCATTGATATTGATTTAAGCCGAGGCATTCTCCATGAGCATCGAGATCATGTTGATGAATTTAGGTCTAGAACCAATGTCTTTCAAGGATTGCATAATGAAATCCCACTCAAGGCAAACATATGCTTTGTCAAAATTGATCTTCATGAAGAGGACATCTTGAGACTTCCTCATAGTGAATTCTAGGTCTTCCCACATATCAATAATAACCTCCAAGATGGATTTTCCCTTCATGAATCCCTTTTGGACCTCATTGATCCATGAGTGCACATGGAAGGTAATGCAATTTGCAAGAACCTTAGCTCAGATCTTATAGCCAATTTGCAACATAGTGGTGGGTCACCAGTCTTCATTATATTTTTTTTGTCTTTTTTTAATTTCGCTTTATCACCCCTTTATTGAGAAGATTAGGCAGAGACATATTTCCTCACTTAACTACTTAACTACATATATACTTACTTACCCTTACATATTGTATTATTTACTACTTATGTACTTCTTTACTTACTTTATCCTTAATTGATCAAATAATTACTTGATTAATTACTTTGAATGTATTATTTTATATATTTTTACTTATCTCTTTATGTACTCATGTGAATATGTTCTTATTTAACTCTATAGTTATTTATTTATTTTTTTGATAACATATTTGATCAATCTCTTACTTATGTATATATTTAATTACATTTCTTTTGTACTTACATAATTTCTTATATACTCACTTACTAAATTTCTTGCTTACCATCTTTGCTACCTACCAACTTCTTTAGTTACTTAATTGCAAGCTTACTTACTCACTCACTCAGTCACTCACTTCCTTCCTTCCTTCCTTACTTACTTACTTACTTACTTACTTACTTACTTACTTACTTACTTACTTACTTACTTACTTACTTACTTACTTACTTACTTATGTATTTATGTACTTAATTACATACTTGATTACTTGTTGAATTACTTACTTACTTACTTGCTTACTTGCTCTCTTACTTACTTATGTACTTTCTTTCTTACTTACTTACATACTTACTTACATACTTACTTACATACTTACTTACTTACTTACTTACTGACTTACTTACTTACTTACTTATTTACCTACCTACTTACTTACTTAGTTATGTATCTATCTACCAAATTACTCATTGAAAGTTGAGATCCAACCTAAGTATGTTCTTTAAGGTAATGGAATGATGTGCATGGGAAAATGCACTAGTGCAACCTACAAAGCCTTGAGCGGGGGCACCAAATTTTAGGGGATGAAGAGATGAAGATCTTGATAGTCATGGGAGGCAATTTCAAACTAGATGAACTATAAATAGATATAAAAGCCTTTGAGATGTTGTGAAGAAAGCAAACTTCGTAGCAACAATGGAAGTTAAAGCCATGAATTGGCCCATGCAATGTGGTTTAAAAGGAGTGACCCTAAATGGATAACTCACAAAAATATTTTAAGGCCTTCTACCTTCACACCAATTTTCATAGCAATTTGAGGTCATTTGTGAGTCGCGCTTTCTCCACGCCTTCTCGTGTACTCTTCACTATTGCCTTCTCCACAAGCTCTGTGTATTCCACACTGGCTCTAATACCATGTCAAGAGGAAGGAGATAAGGAAGAGAGCACACAGAGGCACACACTCTCACAATCAAAGAGGAGCAGACATGCAGATTGAGGCATGGAAGAATGATCTTCTTCTTCTTCTTCTTCTTCTTCTTCTTCTTCTATTACATAAAAGGAAAATACAAGAATGACCTAAAATCAACAACACAACAAGTGCAATATATAAAGAATAGTACATAAGGAAAATCCTAATGTCCACGAATGAGTGAGCTGGCAAGAAACAAATGTGCCAACACTCTCAATAGATAAATCTAGTAAAGCTCAATGAAGTATCCCTAACATATATCAGCGTGACCACTTTACATGTCAGAGAAATGAAAAAGTGATACGTGTCATCCTGGATCATCATAGGTTGAGCTTTCTATCTCAACAATAAGTAGTGTTGGAATTTCTTAATGGAGTTAATCAAACATAAACATTCCCGCTCGATGACTGAGTAGTTTTGTTTGGCTCGGGCTAGACATCGACTATCATAGTATATTGGATGATACCACTTTTCATGGTGTTGCATTGAGACATCGCCAATAGCAATATCAAAAGCATCGACAAAAAAGTGAAAGGGCAATCCCAAATTAGGTGCCTAGGTGGTATGAAAAAGGGATGAACAAAGAAAATTAAGAAAAGGCAAAGAAGCAGGTCAAATTCATACATAAACAAATCAAAAGAAGAAGAATTAGAAGTAACATTTTCATTAGAACTGTTGGTGTAAGTCACAAGCCTACACATTTCGCTTGTTAGATGTATTGAAGTCTATACACATATGGAGAAGCATAGGAACTATTGCTAGTGGTTAATTACCATTTTATTTTCTTGTAAAAGTCAAATTCACTTGGAATCTTTTGTAATCACCTACCAAAAGGATTCATGGAAAAAGTTAGCTCTTTGATTGAAGGAATATCTCCTAGGATATAGGAGCTTGATCATAGGGAGCCAAAAGTTTGAATTTGAATTCAAATTTTTTATCATTCCTTATAAAAATGGTCATGGAAAAGTCGCGTGTAGAACTCATCACTCCCGAGCTTCTCATTACTGATTCTGAGTGTGTGTGAGGCCTACACTCTAGCCCACACCTATCTACACCATTAGGCAATGACATTCATGCCAATGGTTTTGTATACAAGTGTTCATTAATACATACATTCACATTGTTCATTTCTGAGTTCTCTGTTATACTCCTTGAAAGTTTGTCAACTTGTGAAGTTCATATCTCGGTCAAATCTTCACCAGATTCAATGATCTAAAGCTTTTTGGGTTCAGCTTGACGTTATCTATATGCTCTCAAAGTTTGAGGAGATTCTATTCAGCCATTTTAGAGAAATTTGAGTCGAGGTGATCACTGGTCAATGTCTACTACAATCCTAAAAAATCGGGGGTATAGCTTCATTTACTAAATTGATGGGAGTTAGTACCAAAGAAGGACTCCATGAAGGTAATAGGATACAGATGGATCTGTAAACTGAAAAGAAATTTTGATGGCACAATTAATAGGTACAAAGCCAGATTGGTAGCCAAGGGTTTTGCACAAACCCAAGGCATTGATTATGAAGAGACATTTTCTCCTGTGGCCAAGATGCCAACCATTAGAGTGTTGGTAAGTGTGGCTGCATCAAAAAATTGGAATATGTACCAATTGGATGTCAAGAATTATTTCTTGAATTGATGGATTTCAGAGGAGGTATATATGTCACAACCTCCTGGCTATGAGGACCCTAAGAAGGTAACATATGTTTGCAAATTGAAAAAGGCTTTATATGGATTAAAGCAGGCACCTAGGACATGGAATTATAGGTTAACTACATACCTCCAAGACTAAGGATTTATCATGAGCAAGGCATATACTTCTCTATTCATCAAGAGAAGTATTTAACTTAAAATTAAGTGCCCATGAAGGTGATGAAGTAAATGACATTACAGGTTATCAAAGTATGGTGGGTAGCTTGAACTATGCTACCTTAACAAGGATAGATATTGCATATGGAGTTAGTGTGCTAAGTCACTTTATGCACAAGCCAAGGATACCTCACTTAGAGGCTGCCAAGAGAATCTTGAAGTATCTTAAGGGTACACAAAGTCATGGTTTGTATTTTCCTTACACTTCAAATATTGATATCAAGATCTATTCAGATGCAGATTGGGCAGGATGCAAGGATGATAGGAGGAGCACTTCTGGATACATTTCTTTTGCAGGTGACAAACCAATTTCATGGTCTTCAAAGAAGCAACCTACTGTTGCTTTGTCTTCTACAAAGGCAGAGTATAGAGGACTGGCTAATGCCACACAAGAGGCAATTTGGATTAAGCTTTTGTATACAGAATTGGGTTTATATACTAGGTCACCAATTATCTTTGGAGATAATACAAGTTCACTTCACCTTGCAACCAATCCTATCTATCATGCTAGAACCAAACATATAGAGGTCCATTACAATTATGTGAGAGAGAAGTTGTTAAGCAAAGACATTCAACTAACCTATGTATCAACCAACATGCAATGTGCAAATTTGTTGACCAAAGCTTTGGATGGAACCAAACTTTACAGGTTCAAAGCAATGATTGGATTGCAGGATATACATGAAGACTGAAGATGAAGATCAAACCAAAATGTTTGTGCTTTGTTTTTGCATGTTTCTTGAGCATTCAACATTGAAAATAGTTGTAACAACTCCAACAAGTTAAAAAAAAATCTGCATAGGTCTCGGGGTGTTGATCTCTGTCCATCACCACACACAAAAAAATCAGTCTTTTGATAAAACTAAGTGCACCATCATAGGACTTGCAGATCACAAGTCCATGAAAATTTCAAAAAAAATTGCATTTTTCTGTCCATCACGATTGACAATGTCCATCGTGACAGACGGCCTTTCCATCGCAATTGATAGACCAGGATGGATGCCTCTGCCCATCATGACGGACACTCTTGTCCATCATGATCGACATGACTATCACGATTGACACTTAAACACGACAAAAACTATCCATTGCTATGCATAGCCCTGCAATTGACACAAACATACGAGAAAATCCAAAAAAATTAGTCCATTTAGATTGGCATTGTCCATCGTGATTGACATTATCCATCGCGATTGACACCGTCCATGGCAATTGACACTGTCCATCGTGATTGACACATCCAACACGATTGACACATCCATCGCGATTGACACATCCATCGCAATTGACACATCCATTGTGATTGACAACATCCATCCGGATTGACAGGCCATGATGCACAACTCTATCCATTGCAATTGACAACCCGGTCCATCATGATTGACAGCCTTGTCCATCAAGATTGATAGGCATTTTTGGACAAAATTTTAGGTTTTAACTTTCTTGCCAATTTTGGTCACAAATTTCAACTGATTGGAGCATCCTGAGGCCCCCAAGCAAATATTTCAAGAAGCCTTGTAAGCCTCTTTGCCTATTTTAACTCGCAAAACCCTAAACAGACATAACTTTCTTATCTGAAATCCGTTTTTAGTGATCCTGAATTTGTTGGAAAGCTCGTTTTGAATCCTATGTAAACCTCAGCTAGTTTTGTAAAAATCATATGTTGAGTTTTAGATATATTATTTTGAAATTGACCTTCCACAAGGGTGAGAAAGCTAAGGGATCTCTAGGGGTCTTTCATAAAGAAAAGTGAAAATTTGGTCTTTGAATTACATGAATGAAAAATATTCCATTAACTCAATCGAATTTAAACACTTGATCTAATTGCGACTTTTACAAGTCCATTGAGACCATCAAAGGTATCCAGAGAAAGAGCATGTTGCAAGCTTGAGAATGAGTTTCTTGAGCACTCAATGGTGATCCAAGGGTTAAGCAACTTGAGGTTCGAGCATTCTCAACCCCCTCAATCAATTCCTAGCTTAGGCTAAGTGCGGTAAGTGAGATTGATTAATTAGGGCTACGTTAGGCATGATACAAGTACAAGATTCCTAATTACTCAAGTGCAAGCATAAAATTGTATAGTCTTGTGACTAAATCTAAAGTAAAAATACATAATTCGAGCGATCAACTTCATGTGCGATAAGATTCAAATATTCCTCAAGACGAATACTATTGGACAAGAAGTGATAGCCTAAGTAAACTAAAAAGACCAAGTGACTAATACAAAAAAACTTTGCAATGAGGTTGTACTTGGGAAAATTGGGATAATCATCAAGGCATATGAACCTTAGATCAAGCAAACACTTAGGGAGAGATCGAAAAAGTAACAAATCATCTGAAGCTAGTGTCAACCATATAGCTAGGTTGCGAGTGCAACAACTCAGTGATTATCCCTACATCACCGGTAGGTAGTGGAAGCACATACTATTTACAAACACCAAAAGGTCCCTATAAGACACAATTGGAGTATATTATGACCAACCGATTAGGTGCACGCATCTATGAGGATGGCCTGAGGCAATAAGTTGTCCAACTCAAAAATCCCGATCAACCCTTGGGACTTGAACACCCAGTGGTTAAGTTTGAAGAGGGTTTATATATTGATAAGCCAAGAACCATGTATGTGGTCACCAACTTACAAGATAGGACATATGAGTTTGGAAATGTTGTTCTTGAGAATGAGATAGGATACCTAGAGCAAGGAGACATAGGAGGAGAACACAAGACTCCTCGAGGCAAGTATGTCTTGAAAAGAGTGATTACTCCAGAGTGGGTTCTCCAAGACAACAAAAGCATAGAACTGTTCTTGAATAGAGAAACAGAGGAGGCTTCCTAAAGATTCAAGCCAAATCAACTTAGTGAAATAGGTAGAATCACCATCTATGAGTTCAAGGATTTGGAAATTCCATGCAAATTTGTCTACCTAAATAACATGTCTGAGAGAATGTTCTTGATAACAGAACATGGTAAGCATGCTTACACTTGGAAGGGCAAATTGATTTTCCCTCCTCGAAGATCTAATGTTTCCCATGGGCACCAAGGAGCACGATCATCCCAGACTCATGAAACCTAGAGGGAAAGATCTAGAGAGAGACCTGAAGTGAGTTTTGCAAACCCCTTAGGAAGAGAGCAGTCAAGATTAGTTGCAGAAAGAACAAGTCAAGAGAGACACAGAAATCCAAGACATCAAAGAGGCATGTATGAATTTCCCTTGCCTAGGCCTAGAGAACACCCTAGAATCTTGAGACCTATTTGATTGGTTAAATCCATGAAGAATTACTTTGATGGCATTGGAGATCCATACGATCATGTCGTAGAGTTTAGAAAAGTTTTGAGACTTGAACAAGTTGAAGACTTGTTCACTCAGTACAATACTTTTCATCTAACACTCAAGAACAGTGCCTTGACATGGTTTGAACCACTACACCAAGGTTAATTTAGAAATATAGAATAGTTGCTAGAAGCATTTATTACTGAATTCTCCAAAAATGGCATCAGACACAATACCTCATCCCTGATACATAACTTCAAGCAAACATCTCAAGAGACAGTTACACTTGTAGGAAGATGGTTAGACAATACTTAGAGAGATGCCCTATTTGAGAAGTACCCACACCAACCAAACATATGGCTTTATTCCTAGATGGTTTGTTAAGTACCAAATTGAGATCCTATGTGTACTTGAAGGACCCTAGATCCATAGAAGAGTGTGTCGACATGTGCATAGACATTGAGGATAATCTACAAGAGGAATTAGAGCTTTCAAAAATCTATAAAGATCCACATAGCTCTACTAGCCTCACTTGCAAAACTTCTACATCTATAGAGGAACTCGCAAAGAAGGTAGCTAAAAAATTAGGATTCTCTAGCAAACAGATATCTAGATTTGCCCCAGTGAAACGATGCTACACCTGTGGAGGAGACCACATGGCTAATGTGTGTCCAATCATGGCACAACCCCAAGTGAACCCTGCCAGCCAATACTGCACCATAGAAAGGAGGTATACTAACCACACTACACAAGATTTTCCATATAATAAGCAAGTAGTTAGGCAAATTATCCACAGCCATATCCACAACAGGGGAGATACCAGAACCAGTACCCACTGCAATAGTATGTTAGGCCCTAACAACCATATCAAGCTCAACAAAGACGTAAAACAATGTTAGTTCAATAACCTCCACTTCCAACCAATGTGATACTGGTGAAGTATGTAGCCGCTGAAGAAAAATTGAATAGAGCCTTAGTGCCAGCATCACCATTGATCTCAAAACCTGACCCAAACAATCATAGTTTTGACTCAGTTCAAATGGATAGTCCACCAGCCTGTTATTTGGAGTCATCAAAGCATAATGAGATTTATCCTTATGAAAATCCTAGTGAACTTTTTTGGGAGCTAGAATATGCTAATGTCGTGTATGAAAATCCTAACTCTAGACCCCAACCTAGACAAATAAGATCCCCAACACCTAGAGGATCATGCGATAAATGCCAAGGAGATCACTTCATTCGTGATTGCTCTATACGTGCACCTCTACAACCCCAATTGATGACAATTCAAGGTTTTTTGTCAGGATTATGGGAAGGAGCACCTTTTACGAGATTTTCCTAAAAACCCAGATAATGGACCGAAAATCACTCCTGTTAATGTCATTGGGCTAGTAATATATTCTAATGGAAGTGTGACTTCTAGTACCCTAGTGCAAGTAGTCACTAGAGCTTAGACATTGCAGCAAAACCAAGGCATATGTCTAGAAAAAAGTTCAAAGGTTAGACTGAGAGTATAACTAAATAAAGGACAAGAGCCTGGAAGGATAGTCGTGAGCGAATGAAGAGACAATGGTCTGAAAAAATGAGAAAACTTGAGGAAATCCTAAGAGAAACAAAAGCCAAGACAATGAAACACACTCTCACACATCACCTCCACCACCATCCCCATCACCTTCTAATCCACCTCATATAACCCCACCACACCTAGAGTAGGATCAGTCTTAGCAGATCCCACTCCCAAAGACAGAGACATGATGCTTAAAGCATATCAGGCCAGAATCCAAGAAGGGCCAAATGTGAGAGAACATGAAAAGTGTTACCCTAGAGCTGACCTATAGATTTAATGAACCAAGCTCTATGCTAAGATGGTAGAATTGGCTCAAACCATGTTTGAAGCTAGTCATCTCTACAATTACTCTAGTTCAGCTAAGACTCAATTGCATTTTGATGGACTATTAGAAAGATTGGAGAGGTTAATTACAAAGTGTAGAAAGGAAGCCACCTTCCAGGGTAAGGATAAGGCAAATGAAAGAATGAGCATTCCTCTGAATGAAGCGTATGTGCCTAACTCCACTAAACTAGACACCTCTTCTTCTATGAATCAGTATTCCCAAGAAATTAAAGAAGAGAAATGGGCAAGAGAAAGTGAAAATCCTCCTCCCATTAAAGGATGCCCCATCGAATGAACGATTAGACTTCGAGTCTAATTCCCTACAAGAAGTGCCTCATTTCATAGGTCCATGGGAAGCAAAGTCCAACTATATAAGAGCACCCATTGTCATGAAATGGAGACTCCATCATACCTAGGAATACAGAGGTAGTAAAGAACACTAATGTGGAGTGCAATCTCACTTTAGTGGAGATACTCAAGGTTAAGCCAAAATTGTGGAAACATGTAGCAAATCAAGTTGCAAAAGTAGTTAAATCACATTCCGAGGTAGGATCACATCGAATAGTGCCGAAAATACCCTTGGATAAGATATGAGACATGAGTAAAGGAGAAGAAGGAAATATCTATCTCCCCATCAGTCATCAAGGTTACACAACCAAGGTTATTTTGGACTAAGCCGTAGGAGTTGCAATTTCTACCACTTCCCTATGGAAGCGTTGGGGCAAGCCAGCACTCACGCCAACAAGAATGCAATTACAAATGTCTGATGGTCACATAGAGAGACCCTTAGGACTACTAGAAGGGATAACTCTCACTATTTGTGGTGTAAAGTTTGAACATACGTTTGCCATATGTGACTTCAACAAAAACAAAGCCTATGATTGGGAAGACCAACCAATTTCTTGTATCTGCAACACTTAGGTGTTACAACTAAAGTCAATCTCAAGGACTATGCTCATAGAGATGTGCCCCCTATACAATAGAATCCCATACATAGAGCCACACATGACACAAAGTCAGTGCATTCCATATGGTCAGGATCCTCATGGATGCATGAAGACACTCACTTATGGATGTGTAAAGTTGTAGTAGAAGAAGAGAAAAGAGAAAACTTCAAAGAGGTAGGTGCAAAGGAAACTCATAGATCTATTTGAGACCTAGCCTATACACCTATAGTATTTCGACACGAAGATTTTGAAGCTCATGATTGGACGGAAATCTTAGCCACAATGGATGTAGCCATCAATGAAGAGCAATGGACACCACACTGTGATGAAGATCGCTATGATATTTTGGTTTTCACTATAGAAACAATAATGTGTGATTCAGTTATCAAAAAATGTGAGCCTAGCACGGACAAAATTGAGAAGCAAGTGGATCAAATTTAGAGTCAATTATTATGGATCGTTTTGTGCTTCAAAAGAAGAATACTTGTATGTAGTAGAAGCTCACCTTCAAGGACAAGAAGAGCTTACGAATGATGTGAGATTAACCACACAGGCAACCACCAAGAGTGAAGGTAAGAAAAGAAAGAAGAGAAAACTCCCACTAGATGAGGAAGAACCTTTGTTTGAGGTCCCTCAGAATTTTAAGAAATATGAGATAGAGGATATGAAAGTCATGATAAGAATGCCAAAACGAGAAGCACTCACAGGAGTAGCCTATGATAACAAAGGGACAACTAAGAAAATTATTGTGACCATAGAAGAGGGTGAAGAATGATGCACATACAAAGGACATGACCTGAATCAAGAAGAGGAAAATGAGCTGATTGAGTTGTTAAGAGAATACAGAGATGTGTTTGCTTGGAATTATAAGGACTTAAAAGGAGTAGACCCTCATATATGCTGACATACAAAACCCATGACCTCAGAATCCAAACCCTCTAAGTAGACACCTATAATGACAATTATACCACAATTGGTAGAAGCTGGATTTATCTATGAGATTAAGCACATTGAATGGGTTTCCCCCATTGCAATGGTGCCCAGAGAGAATGGAAAGTTACATGTTTGCACCCACTATTAGAGATAGTTATCTGCTTCCTCTCACTGAGCATCTCTTTAAAAGGGAAGCTAGCAAGGAATTCTATGACTTCCTTGATGGATTCTATGGCTAGAATCAAGTGGTCATTGCCTTAGAAGATCAAAATAAGACAGCTTTTGCCACAAAATGGGGCATATTCACATTTTGATTCACTGGCTACCTTTCAAAGATGGATGTTTCATGTCTTTGAACAATTCTTGCGTAAAAAAATTGGAAGTATATGTTGATGACCTATGTGCTCATTCCAACATTAGACAAACACATATACATGAGCAAAGACAAATCTTTGATAAATATAGAGAATATCAGGTCTACTTGAATCCAAAGAAGTTTGTTTTTATGGCCAGACAAGGCAAGCTTCTAAGACACATAGTGTCAAAGAATGGCATATCCATGGACAAGGAGAAAGTTAGAGCAATCACAGAGCTACCTAGGCCAAAGAATGTCAAGGAAGTACAAGCTTTCATGGGGCATTGCAACTATTATCGACATTTCATTCATATGTATGCAATCATTGCAAAGCCTCTCTACTCCTTGTTGACCAACTTTGAGTGGAAAGATGAATGTGAAAACTCCTTTAACGAGCTTAAGTGACGATTGTGTTCAACACCAATCTAGACTACCCCAGATTGGAACAAGCCATTCCATGTTCATGTGGATGCATCACATTACGCTATTAGGTGTGTACTAACAAAACCTACTGGTGAAGGTAAGATGGATCTTCCAATCACTTATGCCAGTAGACAATTGAATGTGACTTAACGAAATTATACCACTACCGAAAGAGAAGGATTAGGCATAGTATATGCGGTTAAAAAGTTTAGATATTATTTGCTTGCAAATAAGTTTAATTTTTTTACAGAACATCAAGCACTATTATATCTAGTGAACAAACCTTTGAAATATTGGCAGATTAGTAAGATGGTTCCTCTTGCTAATGGAATATGACTTTGAAGTTGTGGTTAGGAAAGGTAGGACTCACCTTAGGGGGGATCACCTTTCTAGACTAACTTCAAGAGAACTTCTCAAGGAGTATTAGATGATCTTCCCGATGCTTATTTTCCCAATCTAGAAGTAGTGCCAAACTAGGCCAAAACTATAGTGCCTATTTCAACCTTTGAACCTAAACATTCTATATTGAAATCCAAAGATAAAGAAGTGGCGAGATCTCAAAAATACCACATAATGGCAAATAGCATGTATAAGCACACTGATCAAGTCATATTGGCTTGCTGTGTACAAGAAGACAAGCATGAAAAGTGGTTGCAAATAGCACATGTAGGTGCACTATAGCAACATCACTCCCAACATCAAACCCTTCAGACTCTACAAAGATTAGGAGTGTATTGGCCAACAATGGAAGCAGATTTCCATAGGATGTGCAAGGAATTCCAAACTGTGCTCTTAGACCACCAGTGGAACATGCCACTTTGTATCGTGTCTATAGTGTCAGATTGGAGTGAACCTTTGGTAAACTTTTAGAGGACAAAAACATTCCCTCAAGAAATGACATTCGCTAGATGACGGAGCTTAAAACAGGAAGCACTAGATTACACAATCATAGGTGATAATCTATACAAACGTGGAAGACAGAGATACTTAAGATTGTGCCCATGAGAGTGGATACCTCAAGATCTTAGAGATTGCTCACCAAGGTGTAGCACGAGGACACTTGGGACTAGATAGGGTGATCAAGGCAATACTTTTTGCATGTCTTTGGTGGCCAACTCTCCACATGGATGCACATAACTACATGAAGAGGTGCGATATTTATCAGGAACTCAATATCCGATATGTAAAGATGAGATGCCTTTGAAACCTATGATGGGTGGATGTGCAGTCTCTAAGTGGGGAATAGACCTTGTTGGTCCTAATAATCCCCTAGCTAAGAGTTCACATGTTGAATACGTCATTCTTGCCACTGATTATTTGACTAAATGGGTAGAAGTGAAGGCTAAAAGAAAGAACGATGTGTAGACCACAACCAAGTTTTTATTTGAGAATGTATTTACAAGATATTGTTTGCCAATAGTATTGGTAAGTGATTGTGGCACCCATTTCTTGAATGAGGTCATTGAATACTTGTTACAAGAATTCATGGTGGTTGACAAGGTCATCTCCATATCATCCACAAGGCAGTGACTAGGTGGAGAGCACAAACAAGATATTATGTAATGTATTGACAAAATTGGTGAATAATAAATGCTCTCATTGGGACAAATAGCTACACCATGAATTTTTGGCATATCAAGTTGCCTATAAAACTGTACTCAATGACACACCCTTTCATATGGTATTTGGGAAAAATGCAGTGCTACCATTAGACTTATTTATACCTACATTGCAAGTAGCATGAGCATTAGAGACTAGCCATGAGCTCTCTTCTAGAATCTTTGATATGGAATGCTTAGGTGAAACAAGATTGAGAGCAGCAGCAACAATTTATGCGACCAAGAAAAAACAAATGGCATACTTTGATGCCCATGTGAAGGATAAAGGATTGAAAGTGGGAGACTTAGTTCTAGTATACACCCTAAAAAACATGCATGGAAATTGAAAAAGCGAGGCTATGGGCCTATTATCATCAATCAGATCTCCACAAGTGGAGCGGTCCAATTCGCTACTCTCGAAGGTAACATTCTACCTAGTTACATTAGTGAGTGCAGAGTGAAATTCTATGAGGAACCCCTCACAGAGGAAATGCTTAGTTGACTCAACACTGCAAAGAAACATAAGGAAGGAAAAAAAACGAGTTTGAGAAGAAGTAGAGGTAGAAGCCTTAGAACGCATCCGATAAATGAAATTGAGAAGAGAGGGTAGAGATGAACCTAGGTCAGACACTCATGACCCTCCAAGATACCGCATGGCCATGTGTAAGGCATGAGGTGTAATTTCCCCTCGAATTATTGATCGATGTTCTTTTGTGACCCTAGAAGTAGGACAAGGAAACAAGATAAGGATTGTGATAGCCTTGATTGACTCAAGTGCAACCACTAGTGCAGTTAGACTTTCTTACTAATTGCAATCAAATCTCAATCCTATAGAAGTGTATGTCATAGGATTGTGAGGTATGGAAACCCCTTGCATAGGCGAGATGGAGCTTTCCATCTACCTTCAAGATGTTATTATGATAGTGAAGGTGCTAGTGTGTCAAGATGAGGATCTCACTGAACCTCTTGTCTTGGTTCAAGACTAGATCTATGATCATGCAGTGAACCTGAACCTAAGAAGTGGACTTCTTCAGGTCTGGGTGGATCAAAACCGCATCACAATTGAGCTAGAAAATCATACACTCAAGGAACTAGGAGAGACGTCAAATCCTGGTCCTTCCAAGAGTACACATGAAGATAAAGATGATGTTCTTGTCCAAAACTCTCTGATGTAGAAGGATGATGTTCTCAACAAAGAAGTCAAGGATCTGATGGAACTGCCTTCTTTTCCAAAAGTGATCGAGACAAAGCAATCAAAGGATTACAAGAGGCAGAGAAAGCAGAAAATCTATGGTCATAGGCAATGGAGAGTGCAAATCAAGAGAACTCAAACTATGAAGCATATCTAGATACACAAGGATGAACAATCTTTTGTTCTGATGAAAGAATCCTAAAGATGCAACAGAAAAACTAATCAGTCAAAGTCAACAATGAAGGAGTATGGCAGGAATCAACCAAGCCAAATTATTTTTATTTGGGTTCCATAGCAATCGATCAAGGCTAAACCAATGCATGACAAATTGGGATGCCTAAGACTTGCTTACTAGCTCAAATAACTGCACATAGGATCATACACTCAAATCACCACCAAAAAATACTCACATCCTACACTTCATGGCAAACATCTGCAATGAACACATCCACACATGAAATCACACCTAGGACTATCTGGAAATGGGTACCCAAAAAGTCCCAAATTTGAGAAGACATATTTCCGAAACATGTAAAGATCATCACAACCAAAAGATGCAATCACACAAAGAAAATTTGGAGAGTTAAACCCTATAATAAACCCCTTGACCCAACCGTGTACAATATTGTGCATAGGAATAGATGCATTTGAGTACAATGCACAACCAGAGTATGCATCTAAGAACAGACCACTAACTTACTAACCAACACTCACAAGCGCAAGGAACATCTCACTCACTAAGTCCCTTACCACTTTGATATCACATTGGTATTGTAAAGGGAACTCGGTATTATCATATTTCATAGGCAATGCTAATATGACTTTCTTCTTCCAACAAATAGGCAATCATCCAGCACTACCAACAATATCATGGCAGAAGTGGGGGGACCCATAGCATCCTCTCATTGAGAACAAAAAGTCCATTCTTATGTGGAAAATCCTCCATCATGGTATTTAGACCAATGCCAAAGGTAATAAAATATATCGGGCCCCTCATTGGTGTAAGTGTTGCATTCGGGGCAGAGAAGACCTTGGCCATCTCGTCTTCTCGTGCCCTAGAATATACCTAATCTAGTAATCTCCCACCAAGATTTTGAGCTTACAAAAGCAAATCAACTAGAAACAAGGATTACTTGGAAAAACAATTGGTTGCTCTTTTGCTTTGTGGAATGCCATCAGATGGGAAGCTCTCTAGAAGATATGGAAAGAAAGATGTGCGATCAACTTTGATGCCCATCTAAGAGGGTGGTTTATTGAAAAATCCGTCTACCTGTTAGGTAGGAGAATATTTAATTGTAAAAAATATCTGCCTTTCAGACAGCATAGGATGTTTGTATTGGAAAACCAAAAGATTAAAAGCACATGGGTTGCTCATGAGGGTGACCAAAAAACCATTCAACTTCTTAGTAGCTCTCTTTAAAATGTTTGTGCAATCTTAGGTATCCTACCGATTTTGGGCCATCATAGCTATTGTGCCTTTGGGCTATCCTACCTCTACTTTGTGGGATACAAGGGATCCCAAGGGCACTAAGCCCATTCACTGTATATTTCTTTTGTTATTAATTCAAGTATGGGATAGTAGACTTTGGACAAACTTCCTTTTGAAAAAAATAAGCTAGCAAGTAACCATGTAAAAAATAATGAACAAAGGAAGAAAGGAAATTATCAGGTAATTACGTAGATGATAAATTAGTAAGCAAGCGAGTGTATGCATACGAAATTAACTAATAAAGTGGGTAAGAAAGTAAGTACATAAGTATGTAGGTAACTAAGTAAGTAAGTGTATATGTAAGTAAGTACGTATGTAAGTAAATAAGTAAAAATTAAAGTAATCAAGTAATTAAGTAGGGACTCAAACATAAATATGCAAGTAAAATAGTAAATAAGTAAAGTATCCATCGGTAAATATGTACATAAATAGCTAAGTTAAGTAAATTAGGAAACGTGTAACTACCTATCTGATAACTAAAATTTTTTGGTAATAAGCAAGTATGTGAGTGTGTAAATAAGTAATTAAATAAGTAGTTTAGTGACTAAGAGAATAATTAAATAAGTAACATTGGTAAGCATTCAAGATGATTTTGAGATACCTAATTGGAACTAAGGACAAGTTTCTATGCTTGGATAGAGGAGAGGCATCCATTATTGGTTACATAGATTCTAATTATGCTCATTGTGTAGACAATCCAATGTCTACATCAAGGTCCATTCTTCCACTTTTTTAGAGGTGTTATCAAGAATGTACATATGAGAAGCAAAGTATGTTGTAGCTAGTGAGGCATGTAATGAAGCATTGTGGCTTTTTCATCTTGCTTGTGATGTGGGTCTACCTCAGCATGTACCTTGTTTGCTTAGTGATAGTGAGAGTTCCATTGCTTTGGCAAAGAATTTTCTCTAGCATGCAAAGACTAAGCACATTGAGGTGAGGTATCACTTGATTAGAGATTGTTTAGCCACTAAGTGCATGATTCTTCATAGGCTTCATGCAAGTTACTTGATTCATGATCTTGCATATTTACTTGTACACTATGTAACATGCCCATCAAGTTTGTATACTTACATTGAGGTATTCTTTATCATTTTTTTATTTTTTATCCCATAGTTACTTTGACCATATTGACGTTTAGTGGGAGATTGTTACTGTTAGTCTCCATGTGGAAGGCCAAATGACTACCATACACTTTTGTAATATGTTCTTTAATAAAACATATAGTGGCCTAGCCAGCCCAAGACAATTAGTTTGCCACACAATTTGTGATCAGGTCTATGTGCATTGTGTAGCTTCTATGTACTCTACATGTTTGTGTAGAGCACTCTGGTCGTAATCTAGAGTTCGACCTTCTATTCTGAGGGCATCATCCAGAAGCTCTCACAAAGGTGAATCACCTGTGGTGCATCACCATCATACCATTTTAAATATGTTCCTATATACATCAACATCTCGTCTACCACTATTTGGATTTTTTGGGTTGGATGTCAGATTTAGTCGCAATACATTTGAATTATTCATAGGAGGAACTTGAAGGTTAATTGACATCATAATACAATAAAGCATCTTGGGTTTTTCCTTGCATTTGGTCTTTTTTACTGACTTGATTCGCATCGGAACATTCAATAAAATCACAAAAGAAGATCCAAGAATCACGAAATCAATAAAATCCCAAAAGACATCGCTTTTTAAGAATCTTTTTGAATGATTCCAAGGGGATCAGAACTCCAAAAACAGAGTAAATAAGGTAAATAAAAAGATAAAAAATTACATCCGAAGTCATGAACCAAAAATCTGGCTATCCAAATCTCTAATGGGATGCTCCAGCTAAATCATGAATGGAGACAAATAAGATTCATAATTTTGTATCTTTTCTTAGGGATTTGATAAAATATGAATTAGAAATCACGATGCAGAGCTCCATCAACAGGCTATCTAGACTAATAAAAAAAAAATGGAAAACCATGAATTAAGCTGTGAATGCATCTAAGTCATAATTTGTTTCTTTTTTTGTTAGCTCGGGTAGTTTACATAAAAAGTGTGTATCACCTCGCTATGGTTGTACACAATGTTTGTAAAGAAGTTATCTAATTTGTGTGTGTGTGTGTTAGAGTGCATCAAAATCAAATGTTTGTGAAGCTTTCTCTAGCATGAATTTGTGCTTTTATGTTTTATAGACACAGGTAATAATATATATTCTAAGTTGTTGTATCATTTACTTTGTAGGGTACTATCAAAGAGGATGATATTAAAACGCTTGTAAAGAAATTGAACTTGAGTTTGGGAGACGAGGATATTGCAAACATGTATCGATACGCAATGAAAATAAAATACAAAGGCAAAGGTGGAAACTCGTTTGACAAGAACAGGCTCCGTCGTCTCGTACACAAGCTAGCATCCGCCCCCAAGGATTCAAAAACTTCGTTTACCACCATCAATTAATGTGCTCAGAATACAAATACGTTTCCAACTGCTTCTCATACATACATTCTCACGCATGCACATGCATTGATATTGTAGTAAACATATCCAAATTCGGTTATTTAGTTTCCATAGGCATAAGTTTACTTTGAAGGTGCAGAAATGTTAATCTCCGTTCGCATACTTTGATATGTATGTATGCATGTATGTGCATTTGTACATTGTACGTTATATATATATATATATATATATATATATATATATATATATATATATATATATATATATATATATATATATATATATATATGTGTGTGTGTGTGTGTGTTATATATGTGTGTGTATCATAAGCGTACTTTGAAGTTACAGAAATGTTAATCTCCGTTTACATACTTTGATATGTATGTATGCATGCATGTGCATTTGTATGTAATATATATATATATATATATATATATATATATATATATATATATATATATATATATATATATATATATATATATATATATATCCCCATCTATACATGCATATTTTCGTATGTTTTTTTTCTTGTATATGTGTGTGTGTACGTGTGCATGTATATGTGTCCATCTTTACAATGCATATTTTCGTATGTTTTTTTTTTCTGTGCTTATTTTTGTATAAATTTTATGTGATTTGGAAGGGTATAGGTACTGATAAAGCATGTTTTTTTGTCAGCTAATTATGTTATTTAAGTATGGCGTGCATCAAAATTAGATATGTGTGAAGTGTAGTATGTGGCTTAGATTTCTAGTTCCAAGTGTTATTCATAGATATAAAAATATAGCATAATTTTGAAAGATATTAATATCATGCATTTTGTAGGGCATCATTAAAGAGCGTGATGTATAAAAACTTGCAACAGAATAGATGATATACAGCTTACTATTCATTTCCTCGAAGAGATAGCCTTATCGTAGAAGTAGTCATAACAGAGGACATGCATGGTCGATATCCGAGTTTCCAACGATATGTAGTGAAGGAATCTTATTTATATCCTTTGCAAATTTAGACATGCATAACTTTACTTATACATATAGCAATTTTCATATCCATGCATATTGTACTTAGCCTTTATGTGATTTGCATCAGGCAAAAAGGCCATTGACATTAAATAGGTATACAAGTTGAAATGTAAGCCTAGTGGAATAGTTGACAAAACGACCATCGTTCATAGCATCTGTGCACTTGCATCTTATCATGGTTGGAATGTACATCAGTTGGACATTAAAACTACATTTTTGAATGGTAATTTACATGGAAAAGTGTATATATTTTAGATCCATGGTTTTAAGTAGAAAGGGCATGAAAACAAAGTGTGTAGGTTGAAAAGAGAATTATATGGGCACATACCATGTGCTTGATATGAAAAGATACATGCCTTGTTGATTCAACGTGGTTTCGAGAACAACACGTTATATGTTAATCATGAAGATCATGTATCTCTAATCATTGTTGTGTATGTTGATGGCATGCTCATTAATGGTCCTAGTGAGAAGCAATTTTCTTATTTAAGAATCATTTGCATAGATGTCAAACTTAGGGCATTTGTATCATTATTTGGACATTCAATTTATGCAAGTTCATGGAGGAATATCTTTGTGTCAAACAAAATATATTGACACATTATTGCGATGTTTTGGCCTTGAAGATTGCAAACCTATTGCCATTCCTATGGAAACAGTTTTACGGTTGAGTCTTCCTGATGCTGAAGATGCATTTGATGTTGTTCTTTATCAACAGGCTATTGGATGCTTAATTTACTTATGCATAAGTCATTCTAATATTCACTTTTCTATCTCTTATATGATCACATTTATGCATTGCCCAGGAGTCGAGCATTGGCACATGGTTAAGTGCATCTTTCACTACTTGAGTGGCTACTTGGATTGTTTTATCCCAAGGGGAGATCATTACTACGAGGTTTACATGCTTTTTTCTTACTCAGATTGGGTTGGTCGCTATGACACTCGTGTCCACTAATGGTTTTTGCTTCATGCTTGGTAGCTCATGCATATCTTGATTTAGCAAGAAGCATCCTCTTGTGGCCACTTCTAGTTGTGAGGTTGAGTATAGGGTAGCTTTCACATTGATTGTTAAGTGTGTGTGTGTGTGTGTGTGTGTGTGTGTGTGTGCATGTGACTCATATGTCTTTTGGCTGATTTGGGTGTTGGTCAGTCTTCTGCCACCATCATCTTCACTGATAATCAAAGCACATGAGCAGTTGTGAGGAACCTTATTAACATGCTCGCACAAAGTACATTGAGGTGCACTATGATTATGTCAAGGAGAGGTTCTCTACTGAAGAGATCCATTTGGCATATGTTCCCATATAGGATAATGTTGCATACATTTTCAAAAAGACTCTGCTTAGGGAGAAGCTTGAAGCTTTTCACAAAGCTTTGGGCCTATTTCCCTTTGTGGATTGATCTCTTTCCTTCGTTATACATGAGTTCCAGCTCTTTGTTCAGTGCATCACTCCTAGGGGGATTTCTTGATATATTTCAATAGTGATATGTGTGAGCACACTTAGGAGCACTGGAGCACTTTTTAACCTCTTTAAGAATTTTTTTTTCCCCGACTTGCATATATACATGTAACCCTAACGGATTACTTATCTTTTTTTTTTTTTAATATAAAGGAAGTTCGGCAATAGCCTACTCTCCCGGACTTGAATTAAATTAAGAAACAAGGGTACAGAGGAAGGGGACTAGCGCCCACGGGACCCCCCAAATCCCACAAAGCAGGGGAAACTTGTATGAGTTCTAGGTTGCATTACATAGAAGGTTGATCACCCTCTCATCGCCCTCATGTGGGGCCCACTTGAGTTTGAGCTTGTTGTTGATCAAAATGAGGACTTTGTGGTGCCTGAAGGGGGGGGATTTCTTACAGTTAACAATCCTTTTGCCAAGGAGGAATAGTGATTTCTCAATTGACCATTCCTTGGGGGTATCGCCGAAGTTGAGAGCACACCTCTCCCGCCAGATTTTCCACAAGACTTCCCCTCTGATGGCGTTCCAGAGTGTCGCGGAGCAGCCGATCGCTTCTCCCAAAAGGACTTGTTTCCAACTAAGCTGTTTTTGAAGTCTGATTTTCTTTTTAACCGTATGCCAGATTCTGAAGGAGCTGGGGCAGGAAAGGAAGATGTGTGGGACATCTTCAATAGCCCGGTGACAGCGTTTGCACCAGGGAGGGACCCCGCAAATTTTGCTAGCCTTGTGGTTAGTCCAAATTCCACGATGTAGAATTTGCCATAGGAGGACAGACTTTTTAATCTCGATCAGAGGGTGCCAGATACCCATGAATTTCATGTCCCAACGAAGCCGCGTCCAGGACAGGCACCACTTCTTGTTGAGACTGATCTGGTGGTCAGTCGTTTCTTTGATGTTCGGGATTTTGAGTAGGTTATTTCCATTGTGCCATTTGAGACCAAGCGGGTTTGGTGCATCGTGTCCCATGAGAAGGCGAATCTTGTGCCGATCCCATGCGAGGCATCTGCTTTGCAAAGTGTTCCATTCTTCGTAGGAGATGTTTTTGCAAGGGTCAATATCCTCGAAATTGATCCAGCCGTTGGTGTCATGTTTCCAGAGGTGTTTCCATTTTTTAAATCCTTTGTGCCATAATCTCTTGGCATTTTGAATGTTCCACGACTCCACACTCCGGATGCCATGTATCGGGAACCAGATAGAGTCGTTTTGTCTGATTCCGGCCGCCCACTTCCAGTCCTCACTAATTCTTGTGAAGCTTTTGACTTTATTCCAGCCCTTCCATAGGGAGCACACGAGATTGGAGCCTTTCGGGAAGACGGGGATCGGGGAGAATAGCAGGGTCATGATGTCGAGATTCTTCCAGTTTGGGGACCCCATGAGAGCCAACTCATGCTTGTTTCTGAAGATCAGCTTGGCCCACGAGGCCTCCCTGTTGCACCAAGCCTTAATCATCCATTTGGCAGCCAGTTTGTTGGCCATACACCCAATGTCCAGGATACCAAGCCCCCCGCATTCTCTGGGGCTAGTGCAGATGTCCCATTTGATTTTAGGCACCCCTCTTCTGTTGTGATCGCCCGTCCAAAGAAAGTTTCTACAGATACTACTCAATTTGGACAAGCCTTGCGCGTTCGGTCTCCAGCAAGAAAGGAAATAAATGGTAGAAGAGAGGAGGAACATGCTGATAACCATCGCCCGCCCAGCAAGATTGATTTGCATACCTTTCCAATAGTTAAGCTTGATTTCGAGTTTGGCCAACACCCAACTCCAACGCTGCTCCATAGAGACGCCAAACCCCAAGGGAATGCCCAGAAGACGAAAGATTTGGCCCTGCGGAATGATTTGGCAGCCATGCTCAGTGAGAAGGCCAGGATGATGACCCACAATGGCCCTAAAGGCGGTCTTAGAGTGGTTGATTTTGGATCCAGAGGCCTCACAAAAGGTAGCCAGACACCTCCAGAAAGTCTCCAGGCTGGTATTATCATTGTGAACGAACGCGTTCATATCATCGGCAAATAGTCGCATGGTGATTTGACTGTGGTCGTGGGGCAGCCGGAGGCCTTTGATATTGCCAGTCTCCACATGATGCGCGACCAGTCTGCTCAGCCCTTCAGTGGCGATGGCAAAAAGAAGGGGGGCCAGAGGGCATCCTTGTCTAATAGATCTTCTAAGATGGATCGCCTTCGAAAGTTTGCCGTTCACGTTAATTTGGGTCGTTGCGTTTCCAAGAAGGGTCGCGATCATCTTGGTGAATTTCTGACTACATCCGAGGTCTTGAAGCGAGTGCAGAAGATAGTCCCATTCCAGTCTGTCGTAGGCTTTGTCAAAATCGATCTTAAGGAAAACCACGTCTTGTTTAGACTCATTCGCAAATTGAATACCTTCCCAAATATCCATAATGGTTTCCAGGATAGACCTGCCTTTGATAAAGCCTTTTTGGTCCTCACTAAGCCAAGATCTCAAGTGGCACGAGAGTCTGTTGGCAATGACTTTAGCGATGATCTTGTATCCTGTTTGGAGCATCGTGATAGGTCGCCAGTTCTCGATTCTGTTCTTTTCCCCCTTCTTGTGTACCAGCTTGATAATTCCATTATTTAGACAAGAAGGAAGAGCACCAAACTTTAGCGCTTCTTGCCAAACCATCCGAAGAGGGGTGGCAACCACCAGCTTGAAGGATTTAAAGAACTCGTTAGTGAGTCCGTCGGGTCCCGGGCTTTTACCGAGGGTGAGGGCATCAATGACCTCAATGATTTCTGATTCAGAGATAGGGGCATGAAGCAGGGGGAGGAGGTTGGGTGGTATTCTCCGGGGGGAAACCCTAGAAATGGCAGCCATGCAGTCCCTTCTATGGTGGGAGAGGGGGTTCGAGGTTCCCAAGAGTCTCGTGAAGTGCCCTTCGATGATGCCAAGGTTATCTTCTTCCGAATTGCATACGTTGCCATGTGGGTCTAGTAGCAGAGGGATCGCCTCTCTACTGTGTTTCCTTTTAAGGATACGGCACATCTCTTTGGTGGGTTTGTCGGCTTTGCCGGCCCACCACTCCTTGAAGAAGATTTGCAAGTTTTTCCTTTGAATTTCTTCCTCATATCTCAACACTGCTCTGATTTTTCGGAGACCTTTCTGTGCTTGGTGTTTTCCTTTGTTCACTTCCTCCTCGAGCCGCCAGAGTCTGTGGTAGAGGGCTTCCCTACGAGCCCGCCGCACAGTCTCGAGCATCTTCTTAGTTCTGATCATGATCTTACGAGACTTGTCGACCGCTCTTCTCCAGCACTTGGCAGGGGCCAAGCCCGAGGCGAACGCCACCATCCACACATTGGCAATCTCTTGATGGACGGAGGGGAGAGAGAAGGTGGTAGCGTTGGCATGGAACCACGGAGCCTTGCGGATCTTGTTGGAAGGTTGAAAAGTGATAACTATCGGGTAGTGATCAGAAATGGTGAGGTCAGTGCGTTGTGTGATGGTAGGGTGGCCCCACTGATGAGTAAAACTCTGAGAGATGTAGCATCTATCAAGCCTAGCTTTCCTCAGATCCTCACCCGCTTGGAGATTCGACCAAGAAAAGCCATTCGAGTCTTTGAACTCAACCAGGTCCAAGTGGAGTTTGGTCGTGTCCCACGTTTCTTTCTCCCGACTGTCGATGACCCTACCCTTGCCCATCCATCTGTCCCTAGGGTCCTCCACCATGTTGAAGTCTCCGCATATAAGCACGTTGTGGGGGAGCGAGTCTAATGAAGCCCAAGTGTTCAGTCTCTCCAAATCCCCGTTAGGGGCGTACAGAGAAACCATAGTAGCACAAAGAGGAGCACCAAAAGAAACCGCGATCCAACGGTGGCTTACATCTTCAATGGAGTTCTCAAGCTTTTCGATCCAGCGTTGCTTAATCCCGATAACCGTTCCTCCGGACCCCCGCTGGTGTTTCGTTGGGATCCACACATGGGCCGAGGAGACTTGTCTGAGCCGTTTCTGGAGGTCTTCTCCGTCAGTTTTAATCTCTTGAATACATATAATGTCTGGGTTTAAGCTAATGTCGCGGAGCCATTGACCAATGATGGTCGCTCTTGAGGGGTCGGTTAGCCCTCTAGCATTTAGTGAGATAACAATCATTTTTGTGTTGATCCCTCTTTGCGGGAGGGAGCCTTGTCCTTTCTTCTCTTGGCTTCATCTTTCTTTTTCGCTGGGATCTGATCCCGACTTAGCAATCGATTCTTGTGAGGGCTTTTCCATGGTAACTCCATAGGCTGTTTTCCTTTGCGGGATGCTCCTTGTTGGGGAGAATTGGGCCCCGTGCTCGGCACCGTTTCCGGGATCGTCGATCCAATGATGGAACTTTCACTATCCATGTTGTCTTCATTACTAGTGGTGAAACCATCTTCTTTGCTTGTAGTGTAACCCTCCTGGGGGGTTTCTTTATTGTCAGGGATCTCTAGGGCTTCGTCGTAAGTGTCCACCTCAGGTGGCTTCCCACCTGGGTAGTCAAGCTCGTTGATCTCCTTGCCAAGATTGCAATACAAGTTGCTGTAGAGGGTAATTGGCTGGTTGTTTCTCTCACCGTTGGCCTTCGGACTTCTTTTCCTTCTTCTTCTAACTTCAGTAAAGCCATCAGCATCAGCTTGTGGGTTGGGGAGACCCTTGCCTTCCCCTTCCTTGGTCGAGTGGGTCAAATCGCCAAAATTGTCTTGGGCTGTTTTGGAGGCTTCTTGAAATCGTTTGTTTTTTTGCCTGAGAGGGCAGTCTTTAATTCTGTGACCTTGCTGGCCACAACGAAAGCACGCGTTGGGAAGGTTTTTGTAGGTGATATCCTGCTCCCAAACATCTCCTTCGCCCATGTCCACTTTGATCGTTGATGGAAGTGGCGAACTGAGGTCGGCCTCGACGCAGATTTGTGGGTGCCACCTAGCATTGAAGGAGTGTCTTGCACCTTCATAGATGAGACCACCAATGTCTTCGCGTGACGCCAACGGCTTGCCGATAGGAGAGACAATGTCCCACACAAAGTTGTACAAGAAGTATGGGAGGTTAGGGAGCTCGACCCAAAGAGGGTACCGGAGCGATTTCGATTTGTCGGGAGTAAAGTCCGGGGACCATCTGAAGAGGCACAGGGTCGCCCGACCGAGCTGCCAGGTGCCGACGCTTAGGGCTTGGAATGCCATCTCTTCATTTTCAAAGACTAGCAGCATGTGGTTTGCTGGTAAGAACTGGCATTTGCTGACAATTAGTCCTCGAGGGAACCACTCTTTTCTTAGCCATTGTCGCACGATTTCGAGCGGGGGCCTAGGGCCAAACACTTGGCCGACGAGGCAAACTTTCTTGAGCTCCTCCTGAGCAGATAACACTGCGGATCTACTGAGGGACACGATGGGGGATTCAACACTTTCGGATGCCCCAAGAGCGGCACACGAGCCCCCCTCCAGCAGAGCGGCCAGTGTACCGGTCTCCCCAGGGGGAGGGGGCCGATTACTTTTCACGAGAGAGGAAGAAGCCACATCCATGGCCAAAAGGAAGACTCCTCCCCCGAACACAGCGAGGCCTAGCACACCACCCCTCAACGAAAAACTACGCGGCCAGAAAGTCCCACCATAAGGGGAAGCGCACTATTTTCCTTTTCCTTTTCTCTTTTTCTTTTTCTTTTCTTTTCTTTTCTTCTCTTCTCTTTCTTTTTTTCTTCTTTTCTCTTCTTTTTTTTTTCTTCTTTTTTTTTTTCTTTTTTCTTTTTTTTTTTTTCTTTTCTTTCTTCTTTTCTTTTTTTTCTCTCTCTTTTTTCTTTTTCTTTCTCTTTTTTTTTCTTCTTTTTCTAGAAATCTTACCTTTCGCTAGTTTTGGAGCTCACAGCGGTCGCGACCGCGGTCGTGCTGTCCTGGCGATCGTACTGTCCTGGCGATCGGGCGCCTGGCGACACCCCACCGACCGACGATACCGCCCGGCGACCGGCCGACGATACCGCGCGATCGTAAGTGTCGCGAGCCGCGAGCCGCGGGTTCCGGTCGTGTCGACACCTCACCCCTCAACCCAAAGGGGAGGGGGAGGCGGTCACAACGAAACCACAGGCGTCGCGAGTGAAACCCGGAGCGATACCCGGAGCATGTCACCTGCGATACTTGAAGCCCGATGCACGATCGCGAACCCCGGAGCTTGTCACCCGCGCGAACCCCGGAGCTTGTCACCCGCGCGATACCCGGAGCTTGTCACCTGCGATACTTGAAGCCTGTCCCGATGCACGATCGTCTGGCACCCGATGCCTGGAGCCCACGTCACCTGGAGCCCGCGATACTGGCGCCCGCCCGATACTCGATCGCTTGGTCCTCGATACTGGAGCCCGCCCGACGCTTGGCCCACGATACTGGGAATACTGGCGCCGACCCGGGACCTCAGGGCAGGGGCGCGACGCGAGGGTCCAGCAGGCACGAACCTAGCCGTCTTGGACCCGATATTCCGGGAGGGCGGCGCAACTCAACGACAAATTGCAGCAATTATTAGGCCCGTCGAGAGTACAAGAGCCAGGGTTCACTGTGTTCCGCCATAGCCGCCGAGGAGGATTCCGCCATAGCCGCGCACGAATTACTTATCTTAATATATTCGCTTGATAATTCATTCAGTGTTTTGTTATGCTCCAAGCTTCTTCTTCTTCTTTCTTGTGTTGTTCATGTGTTTCCATAGACATCAAACTCCAACAATGATGATATATATGTGTGTATGCATGCAAACATCTATATACATATGCATGTGCATATATATGCATGCATGTATATGAATGTATATATGTATGCACACACACATATGTATGCGATAAATATGTTTGTATGTGCATATAGATCTCGTTTATTTACATATATGCAGAATGTTTGTTCCTATGTATTGCAGTATGTTTGTTCGTATGTATTTATATATCTATTGATATATGTATGTACTTAATTATACGAATATCTATGCATGTGTGCATATATGTCTATTCAGGATATGCGCGAATTGGGCAATCTATACATGATATATTTAAATAATATTTTAGAATATTATTTAAATGGATCCTATGGATCCATACTTGTAGATGCACTCAAAAGAAGTTGATTTTGAGAGATGTGCTCAAAGGCTATCGAATGAAGAAGATGTCTAAGCTATGGGGGATGAGATTTTGAAACCTTTTCTTTTGTGAATGTACCAGTGAGGCATGCAGTACCTTTTCTTTTGTGAGGCATGCAGTACAAAATTTAGGAAATATTACATGGGGTGATGAATGGCTCCTCTCTCCTTGTTGGTCATACTAGATTGGTAGGTAGAGACCATTAGAGTTGTGGTTGACTAGCTTAGATGAATTAGCATAATTGTAATGTGTGTCTTGCGATATTCACTTCTTAATACTCTCGCATAATACCCATGTACTATGTGCATGTGGGTGGTCTTGAGAAGGTGGACACATAAAACACTAGCATCACTGAATACAGGTTGTAGAGGACTATGGACTATTCAAAGCATGGATACTTGATAGGCCATTACCCTTCTAAGCCAATTCTTCAATGAAAATCAATGAAATCACCTTTCCTTAATTGTTATAGTTTTCTTATAATTAGCCTCCATCTTCAAAAAAAATTAGTTCACTTATAATTGTGTATTTGAATCTGGCAAAATTTTCAAGAAGAGCATGATGTTATTTCTCTTGTAGCAAGTCCACATGTAGCTCGCATAATCAAACAAGTATCAATTCTCTTAAAATACATAACTTCAATCAAATTCTTGGAAAATGATGAGAGAGAAAAAATGTTTAGAAGTGGGTTTATGATTTAACATTAGATTATTAGAACTTGTATCTAAGTCATTCTGCTCACCTCTACTAAATTTCAAGTCTTTGTTCATCCTCTTAGCATTCATCTTGTCATAATTAGAATGATGCCTTAACCTATTTGGATATGAAAGCTTTGATCTTCCATGTGGGCACCATATTCTGAGACTGAATAGGACCACTACTTTCTTATTCCAAAGGTAAAATTGGAAAATAGATAATTGCACAAAAATATGTGAGATTAAGGAATGGAGATGCACATGTAGATATAGATCGCAAAAAAATCAAAGAAGTGCTAAAACAATTGAATGTCAAGCCAATGTTTCCTTCTCTATAGGTCACCCAAATGTCATTTCATACATGAAGGAAGCACTAATTTCATAGCAGTCAATCTGTATCTTCTTGGTTTCTTCACCATCATTTGATTCCACCTCGTGAAGATGACCTATCATTTCTTCACCATCATTTGATTCAATGAGAAATGACCTCTTTGACGATGGAACCAAAGTGTTTTGCATAGATTCGCACACATATTTGACGTAATGCAAAACATTTCAATATATGGAATGGTCATTTAGTACATGAAAATCGTACATGAGGAAAGCTAGCAAGCACACTCTTCCACGACAAGAGAGAAGAAAGCATACACATACATGCATGCACACACACATACAAAGAAAAAACACACACACACACACACTTAGGAGTAGACAAGAGGAAATGTGATCCAAGAAGCTTTTGTATTGCTCAAGATAAGAGGATAAAGCTCATACAAATTCTATGCTCAACAACCCAACCCTAAAAAATGAGAGCCGTTTCACTTTTATGTATTTTTGAAGGGTTATTTCCACTCAAAAATGTTTCGGTTAGTTTAGAAATTATGTCCTCGGGTCATTTGGAGTCCAAGATTATGTCTAAAATTATGAGAAAATCATGAATCTTATTTAATTTCCATGAGGCTTGAATACTACTTGGACTTTACAATGTGGGCACAATTTATGTTAAAAATAGGTTCTTAAGCCAAAGATAGGGCATTTCACATGTATTTTAAGTATAAATGGAGGTAAAACTATTGTGAAGTGGGTTTTAGGTTGAGAAACATTACTAGACCCTTCTTTCTCCCTTTGACTCATGTCTCACCCTTTGATTAGAGATTTGATAGTTTTGACTTTGACTTTCTAGCCACTTTTTGGATCTTCTTCCAACAAGAATCCAAAATGATGGATATCACCTTGTGTCTAGATTCACGAAGGATAGGCTCTTTACATTTTTATTTAAGCCCAACCCTAACAACACAATATATTTCACCTTGGGAAGAGAAAGGTTCTAAGGTGGACCTTTGGCACAAGAGGTTTGGAAACATCGATGTACAAAGATTGAGAGGAATGGAAAAGATATGGATACTAAATGGACCACAAAGATTTTTTATCTATAACCAAGGATTGAAGCATCATTTTGAGGCTTTCAAATTGGACACATAAATCAGATTACGATTTAAGAGAAGGAGATACATACGCTACCACCCCTAGATTTGATAAACACAAACATATGGGCACAAAAAAAGGAAATATCATACGGAATTAATACATATTTTGTAATAATTCATTGATGTTTAGTGCACACTCTAAATGAGCTAGAAGACCCATGGGATCCCTCAAAAAGGTCTTGATACAAGCTACTTTTATGGATGACAAGTTGGCCCCTAAAATCTAGGAATCACCTTTCCCAAAAAATCTACCTCCTAAATTGTAGGACTTAGTTGGGATAGTGTGAGGAGCATTGGTTGTGTAAATGTAATGGTGTTGATAAATATGGCAAGCCTAACTACTTGGCCCATCTAAGTCTTAATTTTCCATTTGTCAAGTCATAGAATTACCTATCTTTATATAGACAAAGCAAATGCTTATGTTCTAGAAGGTTTTCTCTACATGTTGAAAATTTGAAACTTGTGTATCTAGACTCAAACGTTTGAGAATAATGCTCCAAGGTACTATGATCACATTATTTCATAGAGAGATTCCAAATGAGAAGTAGGCTGGTTTGGAGCAGGTTTTTTCCAAGAATCTCTCATGTTTGCAAACTGCCATCATTCTTCACATTGGTATCAAAGCATCATCATAGTTTAGACATTATGGGTGATGGATTCCCTTCTTCAATAGACAAATTGGATCAAAGCTACTGCTCAACATGGTAATTTAAGGATAGAAACATACATGAAAGGGAGAAAACTTCATGCATATATCTCTAGAGATGAGCTGATGCATATGCTAAGGACCAAAGGACAACAAATACAAGAAGAGTAGGAAAGGTGGAACACATGGTGTGGAAAGGACGCGTTGGCAAATAGCTCACAGATCTTTATAGCATGAGGCAAAGTCAGTTTTATAGGTATAAAAGAGGTAATTTACCTTTTTTAGTAAAGATGGAGAGTGCCACAACCATGTGGCTAGGTAGACTATTTATGGGTCTTCTTCATCTCCAAAGTGCACTTCTCAAACAAGTATTTTTGTGGTAGTCTCACTTGAGAAATCATCAATATTGTGTGTCCGGTTGGCATTTAGCTTGTGTTCCATGATATGTTCCTTAGTCCATCCATCTGGAATATCCAGAAATGGAAGGTCATCTCTGGTCTCAAAGTCAAAATACTCCACTAGAGATGTCTACCCAAATTCCACACCCTCAGGTCTTGCATCCATAAACTTTTCCAATCTGGCCTTATTACCTAGTTTTTCTTGACACAACAATGTAGTGGTGTCCTTGAAGGTGCCCCTCAACAAAATTGGGCCACTTTGATAAAGTTTCCTAAATGGAGGTGCATGCCTTTCGCGAGTTGTGTGTGCAAAAAAGATACCTATCGAACTTTCTATATAGAAGGAGTCGTCGGTGAGTTGTGAGTTACCTCTCTATTGAGTGCTTCGAATCCCTAACCATGTTTTAGGATCCCATAAACAATATCCAAATTGGACTTCTTAATCATATCTAGGTCCAACTTTTTCCTAAGATTCTTGGGTATATGAACATATGCTTCACACCCAAAAACTTAAAGATGATTTTAATATGGTAACTTCCCTATCCATAACTCTTGTGCCACATTCACACCTTTGGGAGTACTAGATGAGAGGCTAATCACATGAATGGCAGCCAATACTGTTGTCCAAAAGCCTTGTGAAAGGTTTCAATGATGCAACATAGAAACTACTACATCTTAAATAGTTCAGTTCATCCTCTCAGCTACACCATTTTGTAATAGGGTATAAGGAGCTCTTAAATATCTATGAATTCCTCTAGACTAATAGAATGAATTCATGTGAGTTATATTCACCTACATTATCTAAAGATAAAGCCTTGATCTTAGTTCCTTTTCAAGTCTCAGCTGCACCAAGCCATTTTTTGAAAGGATGGAATACATCATCCTCTGATTTGATAGGATATACCGAAACTTTTCTAGTAGCATCGTTTATGAAAGTGACAAAGTAAAGAGTGCCACCTAATGACCTTGTGGGCATAAGACCACACACATCTATATGAACGAGATCTGAAGGCTGAATTGAAGACTCAATGTGCATCTTATGCACATTCCTAGTTTCCTTACATATTGATATATCTCATAAAATGAAAAATCACATAAAGATAACATAAGTAAGTAGCTAGAATGAGAAAGATTTTCCATTCTAGTATGAGATATGGGGCCCAAACATCCATACCAAATACAAGCCATAAATTGTTTGATAGATGCTAACAAGTGTTCTTTTTTATACAAATAAAGGAGTAACCAACTTTTCTTCCTTGTTCAATAACCATATTGCCCTTTGATATGTGAAACAACTGAGCATAGAAAACCACTTTGTAGCCAAGGTCATCAAGTTGACCAACTGACATCAAACTACATGATAACCAAGGTAAATGGTGTAAATTATGCATAGTGAATTTTGAACCATTAATGAATTGCACAACCATATCTCCAATCTTGATAACACCACACTGATAAGAGTCACCAAGTCTCACAATACCAATAGACTTTCTACATAAGTAGAGAACCATTCTATATGCAATGTCACATGGAAAGAAGCACTAGAATCTAGCAGCCACATGTGGGAAAGAGAATTAGACATAAGAGCTTCATTGGGCATAGTGTTGTCAACTTTCAACACATCAACATCATCAAAAATAGCATTAATTTGTTCCATCTTCACAATCGAAGCAGATGGTGCAGGTAACTATTGAACATGCCCATCAATGCTCTATCATTTATCCTTAGCATTCTTTAGCACATATCAATCTTTCTTCATATGCCCTTTCTTAGGACAATGGTGGCATTCAATATCCCTCTTCCTTGATTTACTTCTACTCTTATTCGGTTGACCATTATTTTCCTTGTTCTTGCTCATGCCACATTATTGATTCTTTCCTTGGTAAGAATCACAAACATTATATGCATCCCGACTTTGAGTGCTAGCCATAGACTTTCTATGGATCTCCTCACTCAAGATTGCTCCACATAATTCCTCATAGACCAATTTAAAACTAGGCATGTTATTGCTAATAGGTGTGCGAAATGAAAGAGCTTGGAGAAGCTTGTAGAAGGTAGAAAAGTGTGTTTCGAAGCGACGAAGTTTGGTCAAGCCAACCGGCACAAGACCAGCCCTTGAGCTTTTGGAGACTCAAATAGACCTTATAGGCATGCAATAAGTGCAAAGAAACACACTATGTACTTTGGAGCATCAAGGATAATGAGTTGATACAAAACAGATAGGTTCGCGGGTCGACTAGCTCAAAAAACTTACTATCTATGGAAGACACATTGAACTTCAAATGCCCATAGCGATCCGCGTGATTACAATTAGAAAGAATCCTCTTATGGGAGTGATACACATAGGGTTAAGTGTGTGGAATGCACAAAAGTATAAGGAATAAGCAAAATATGCTATAGGAATGAATGCGACATTCACCGGTGGTACTTCCTATTTTTCAGGAATACACAGAGATTGACTCCGAGACAGAAAACCCACTCTACTAAACCAAATGCTATGACCATTTATAAGCATAAATTAGACACTAATACCTTTCCAATGAGCCATCTTAAACTCAATTTGGAGCTCTGGAGAGAGAGTAGCAGCCTCTGCAAGATTACTGTTGGCGAAGAAGATGATGCAGAGAATTGAAGGAGCAAGACAATGATGGTCACAAATGTATGTATATTGCTTCCATGTATTATACAAGTGATTTCAAGTCTTTATAAAGACTCTAGGAGTGTTCCATGATTCTACAAGTGGATTTTGAATTCAAATGAAGTTGGGAATGGTTGTTGGAGGGAATCAATTCAGTTTCCTACAATTTAGGAAAAGTGAAGATCTAGTTTGATCTACTTTTAGGTGATTGATTGCTTGATTGAATGCAACTTCAACCACCACAAACTTGTGGGATTTGGGCTCTATTTTTCTACCTTTACATGTGTAAATCTCAAGGCTTCTACAATGGTAAATGAACCATCAAAAAATTCTCTCAAAAAAATGCAATAAATGAGCATATGAAAAAGAACTCTCCAATGGATATTCTTTCGACGTGATAGCCTTTGATGTAGATCAAATCCACCTCAAGCATAGTGTAAGCTTGATGTTCCAACAGCTCCCCCTCAAGCTAAAGTATGCTTGAGTCTTCATTCTCTGATAGGTTGAATACATGCCATAGCTTTGAATCTACAAAGCTTTATTCCATCAAGTGCCTTCGTCATCATATCTGCTACTTGCTTTTCAGTTGGAACAAAAGAAATGTCAATCTCCTTTGCCATGAGCTTCTCCCTGATGAAGTGGTAATGGACTTCTATATGCTTGGTTCTCGCATGGAAAATAGGATTTGTTGTTAGATGCATGGAACTTACATTATCTCCAAATATGTGAGGTTTGGAACTCACAAGTCCCAAATCTGTATACAATGCTTTTAACCATATTGCCTCTTGAGTTGCTATGGTCAAGCCTACCTGTACTCTGCTTCAGTTGAGGATAAAGCAACGATTGGTTGCTTCTTGGAACTCCATGACACTAGCTTCGAACCTGCAAATGCTAAGTAACCAGAAGTACTTTTTCTATCATCCTTAGCTCCTGCCCAATCTGCATCTGAGTAGATTTTGATATCCAAATTCTAAAGAGTAAGGATAGAATATACCTTCATTGATTGTACCTTTGAGATACTTAAGTACTCTCTTAGCCGCATCCATGTGTGGTCTTCTCGGTGAGTGCATGAACTGACTAAGCACTCCCACACTATATGAGATGTCTGCCCTTGTATGAGTAGCATATATCAAGCTACCTACCAAGAATTGATACTCTTTAATGTCTTCAATTTTCTCACCTTCATAAACACTAAGTTTATGATTCATCTCCAAAGGTGTACCTGCAGGTTTAGTGTTCTCCATTTTGAACTTGAGAAGAAGATCCTGAATGTATCTTCTTTGAGTCAAATACATTCCTTCATCTGTATATATCACTTGCATACCTAGGAAATATGTGAGCTCACCTAGGTCACTGATTTTGAACTCCTCTTGCATGTGTCTCTTGATGTTTTGAATGTCATTTAGATCATCACCTGACACAATAATATCATTTACATATACACATAGATAGATAACCTCATTGTGATCCCTTTTGATGAATAGAGAAGGATCTGAGCTGCTAGCTTTGAACCCTTGATCTTGAAGATATGTAACCAACCTGTCCAAGCTCTAGGCGCTTGTTTCAATCCAGACAATGCTTTCTTAAGTCTGCAAACATAAGATGGATGATGAGGGTTTTCAAAACCGGGTGGTTGTGACATGTATACCTCTTCACTTATCCAACCATTTAAGAATGCATTTTTCACATCAAGTTTGAGGAGTCTCCAATTCCTTGCAGTAGCTACACCTATCAATGTCCTTATTGTAGTTATCTTTGCAACCGGTGAGAATGTTTCCTCATAGTCTATACCATGAGTTTGTGAGCATCCTTTGGCAACTAATCTTGCCTTGTACCTGCAAACTGATCCATCTGAGTTTCTTTTAACTTTATGTACCCATATGCAACCAATTACCTTTTGATTTGGTGAACATTGGAACCAAATCCCAAGTGTCCATCTCCTGCAATGCATCTATCTCTTCGTTCATGGCCTTTTCCCAATTAGGGTTTCCCTTTTCCTCTTCATAGGTTGAGGGTTCCTCTGAAATAAATTCTTTTGCCAAGTAGATTGAATGCTTTGTAACAAATGTGGAATCATATCCATACCTTTCTGGTTGTTTCTTCTCTCTTGCTGATCTTCTAGGTGCTTGTTTTGAGCATTCTCCAACCTCTTGCATCTTTGCTTTGCCTCTTGACTTCCATAGCTTGTAATCCTTTTCTCTTTCATCTTGGTCATCGTCTGTATCACTTCTTGGATCCTGGACCTGTGTATCATGCTTGCTTCCTAATTCATGAGAGTCAGAATCAAGATCATATGGTAGTGTTACCTTTTGTTTGTCTTCATCATACCAAGACATGTGTTCTTCAAACACAACATCTCTACTTGTAGTGAATTTCTTGGTTGAAGGATTGAAGAACCTGTAACCCATCTGAGTTGAATCATATCCAATAAACACTACCTTTGTTGCCCTTTCATCTAGCTTACCTCTTATTTGTGATGGTACATGAACATAAGCTAAACAACCAAAAACCTTGCAATGTCCAAGACTAGGTTTTCTTCCATGCCATGCTTCATAAGGAGTCATACCTTGAAGTGATTTGGATGGTAGTCTATTGACAAGGTACACAATAGTTGAAATAGCTTCTGCCCATAGATAATGTGGCAACTTCTTCTCTTCAAGCATTGTTCGGGCTGATCCAACCAATTTCTTGTTTTTCCTCTCTGCAATTCCATTTAGTTGAGGAGAGTACTTAGTAGTCACTTCCCTTTTGATACCTTTGTCCTCCAAGAACTCATCAAACTCTCTGGAGATCTCCTGTATGATTCTCCACATGTGGAAGATACTTCTTGAAGCAATCAAACACTTCATTCTTACTCTTGATAAAGTATAGAACAGTCCATCTACTATGGTCATCAAAAATGAGACATAATACCTTGATCCTGCCAATGAAGGTTCTTGACTTGGTCCCCATACATCTGTATGTACTAAGTCCAATAAGTTGTTGTGGATGTAGCCTTTGTGGTTGAATGGTTGTCTTTGTGCCTTCCCAATCTAACATGCATCACACATGTTGATCATGTGTTGTTTTGATATGTTCGGCAGTCCTAGAACACTTTGATCCCTGCATATATCCTTCAAGGTTCTTTCATTCACATGAGCAAGTCTCTTATGCCACACTTCAAGCTCACTTAGGGTTTGAGACCCAAAGTTGAATAGAGCTATGTTCTTGGTTTCTCCTACTTCAAAAGTAAAGAGCCTACCATGCTTCTCACCTCGGGCTATCTTTTTGAAGCCTTGACATGGATCTTCCACAAAAGCTCCATGTTGGGTGAACCTAACTTGCAAGCCTTTTTCAACTATTTGGCCTACACTTATTAGGTTTTTAGTGATAGTGGGTACATAGAGAACCTTACTTAGAATGTTTGTCCTGCCATTGGAAGCTTTGACATTACCAATCTTCTCCACATTGTGCTTCGTGTCATCCCCTATTTGCACTTCATGTCTATGCTTTGGACTTTCCAAATCAGATAGACTTCATCTTCTTCCTTCTTCTTGCCTTTCTGCTTCTTATCCTTCTTATCTGCATATAGAGCACTAGTTGAATTACCATGCTTACCTTCCTTTATGCTATTGTTGGCTTCTTGATTGAAGAGTTGTCCAAGAAAGATGTTGAAGTCTAGAGTATGCACATCCATGATGAGATCATAAGCCGTCATGAAGGATTGCATTGCCGTTGAGAATTTGCCTCATGATGAACTCTTCTTCAATTAGCTCTCCAATGGATGCTAACTGATCTGAAACCTCCTTGACCTTGGTAACAAACTCTGTGATGGTTTGTTTAGGTGTCTTCTTCATTTGGTTGAACTCGTTCCAAAGATGATTCTTTCTTGCTTTGGTATTAGCAGAAAAGAAAGTCTCGAGGGCATCACAAGTCTCTTGAGATGTCTTGCATCCTCTAATATGTGGTAATAGAAAGTCAAAGATAGAGTTTAGTATGTACGACCTTGCTTGAGCATCCCTTTCACACCAAAGTGTGAGCTTATCGGTCTCCTCTTGTGTAGGTCCTCCTTTGGATCTTGGAATAGGCATAGCTTCATCACCTGCTACAATTCCATAAAGATTTCTACCTTGCAAATAGGGCTCCATTCTGATTTGCGAAGCCGCGTAGTTGTGTCGATCAAGCTTCTCGATCATTGAGGGAAATCCGTCACCTATCTTGATCTAGCTCTGATACCACTGAAAGAACTTGGAGAAGCTTGTAGAAGGTAGAAAAGTGCGTTTCGAAGCGACGAAGTTTGGTCAAGCCAACTGGCACAAGACTAGCCCTTGAGCTTATGGAGACTCAAATAGACCTTATAGGCATGCAATAAGTGCAAAGAAACACACTATGTACTTTGGAGCATCAAAGAGAATGAGTCGATACAAAACAGATAAGTTCGCGGGTCGACTAGCTCAAAAAACTTACTATCTATGGAAGAGACATTGAACTTCAAATGCCCATAGCGATCCGCGTGATTACAATTAGAAAGAATCCTCTTATGGGAGTGATACACATAGGGTTAAGTGTGTGGAATGCACAAAAGTATAAGGAATAAGCAAAATATGCTATAGGAATGAATGCGACATTCACCAGTGGTACTTCCTATTTTTCGAGAATACGCAGAGATTGATCCCGAGACAGAAAAACTCAGATTTCTCCCAATCTACCAAACCAAATGCTATGAAACTTTATAGAAATACACTAGACACTAATATCTTTCCAGGGTGCCATCTTAAACTCAATTTGGAGCTCTAGAGAGAGAGCAGCAGCCTCTGCAAGATTACTGTTGGCAAAGAAGATGATGCAGAGAATTAAAGGAGCAAGACAATGATGGTCACAAATGTATGTATATTGCTTTCATGTATTATACAAGTGATTTCAAGTCTTTATATATACTCTAGGAGTGTTCCACGACTTCTACAAGTGGATTTTGAATTCAAATGAAGGTGGGAATGGTTGTTGGAGAGAATCAATTCACTTTCCTACAATCTAGGAAAAGTGAAGATCTAGTTTGATCTACTTTTAGGTGATTGATTGCTTGATTTAATGCAACTTCAACCACCAAAAATTCGTGGGATTTGGGCTCTATTTTTCTACCTTTACATGTGTAAAGCTCAAGGCTTTTACAACGGTAAATGAAGAATCAAAAAATCCCTCAAAAAAATGCTATAAATGAGCATATGAAAAAGAACTCTCCAACGGATATTCTTTCGACGTGATAGCCTTTGATGTAGATCAAATCCACCTCAAGCATAGTGTAAGCTTGATGTTCCAACATGAAATGTATCCCATGATGATGGGATGGTGCATAGCAACAAAACTACTTTCATTTTATTATCCATCTTCATTTTTTCAGCCTCTAACCAAGACAATATAGCATCAAACTCATTTAGATGAATAACAAAACTATCTCTGTCCTTCATGAAAAGGACATGTATCTTTCTCATCAGATACACTTTATTTAATGTCGTTTTGTTTTCATATATATATTGCATAACTTCTTCCAAATCTCCTCTACACTTTCATAGTCCAATACTATAAAGTAAACATTATCTACTAGGAACAATAAAATGGTAGGCCTAGCCATTTCATCCAGCTCATCCCAATCTTCATCATCCATATCAATAGGATTCTTTGAGATTCCATTTATTGGCTTCCACTACCTCCTTTGAATCAACACTGCCTCCTTTGAATCATTTATTGGCTTCCACAACCTCCTTTGAATCAGCACGTATTCTTTTATTCTTCCATAGAACAAAGTGTGTGCCATCAAATTTTTAAATTTTGAAATGGCCTTTTCCTAAAAGTTAAAGGTCCTCTTGAGGACACTAGTAATAGACCTTGATCCATTGAATGTGCAAGAGATAGCTGATGTGATGATAATAGAGAATCGACTAGAATGATAATGGAGCTAGAATAGTCCAAACACCATTTAGACTCAAAAAGGATGACCAAGCATCTAATTATAGGAAACTTTTGATAGATTTTACCTAGAAAAATGGATCAATGAACAACAATGACCAACCAAAAGTATTATGTGACAATGTTTGTGCTCACACCAATAAGTGTATCAAGTAGTAAAATCAACCACTTTATAGTTGAAAACTAAAATCTTAAAAACCAAATTATGAAATCTCTTCTACAAAATAAGCATATAAACAATGTCGAAAACTCATAAAACTATGAGTACAAATATTTAAACCTAGATAGTGAATCACTGACTCTGGTGCATATAACCACTTAAGCAAAAGAAGTCAACTAGGTTTATCGAGCAGTTATGAACAACTAGCATACATCTCATATGCCAAGGCTAGGGAAGTCTCCCACCTACATCACCAAAGAGATCCTCACATTTGGGTGTCTCCCAGTTAAGAAAACCTCACAACGGCCCTCTTTATCAATGTCAAAGGATGTATGCAAAAACATAACCATTATATCAATGAACACATGGATGTACAGAAGCGGTATCCACACAAGTGTACATAGTGTGTGTGCTCAATATATGCAATAAAATGGAATTGCAAAGGCTGACATTATAGCCCTAACACTATCCAATAACACTTGCAAGTGTCTGTCAAGTCCATTCTTTAGACCCAAAAAGCCGACATAAACTTGAGGTGGCTGCTCCCACCACAACTAAAAAAAAGCCTTCCAAGAAGCCTCTAAGAAGACTCAACAGCTCAAAATTTAGAAATAAAGTCAAATGTACACTACAAAAGAGACACAATCTCAATTTTCTCTAGCTCCAAGTTTGATCTTTGGATCAATCTTTCCACATGTGTAGCCAAAACTATCCCAAAACTACAAAATCAACACTTCTAATTTTCCCAAATTTTGTACCCAAATAAACTCTCCAAAAATCAATGTAGATAGGCCAAGAAGATAGTTTGAAGGCTCCAAAATAATGTTAAGCTTAGTTATCTTCACTCCTATAATCATGAGACAACTAGGGCTTAGTTATAGGAAAACCTACTATTAAGTGGTCCTTATGGACAACACTACTCGAATGGATGACCTCCCAATAAGTGCTAGTACTTTGTCTTCCTTGATTGTTGAATTCCTTCCTTGCATGCTGCCAATGGCACCAACAATGACTTTGGTGACTCGGATGACAAGTTATTCCAAGGTCTATGCCTTGGTCATCACCCTTGTCATAAGCCTTGGAGGAAGTCACATGTTTCCAAGCTATCTTGAACCCTAGGTGTATATCTTCTCTTTGCCCCTTCAATATCTTCATCCTTCAATGGAAATTTGGAAGCATATCATGGCTTGAGCTCATCAAACACTAGATCTCTGGATACCTTCAACTCATTTGTATTAGGATAGTAGCACATATAACCTTTTTGCTCCATAGCATAACCAATAGGCATACATCTTTTAGACCTTGCATCCATCTTACCTCTCAATTCTTATGGCACATGTGTGTAGCATACATGCCCAAAGATGATAATGTGCGAAAGGTATGGTTTCCTTCCACTCCATGTCTCCTCAGGTTTCATGTCATGTACCCCTGATGTGGGACACATATTCATCAACTACAAAATAGTAGATGCAACTTATGCCCAATATGTTAATGGCACATACATTTCATTTAACATATTCCTAGAAATTTGAGCAGTCAAAAGAATTTCAAATTATAAGAAACCCCCACTTTTTAGGTATCACAGAGTGTTTTTCCTCAAGAGAAACAAGAATACAAGCAAGTGGGTCCACCGGGACGAAAGGGTTGTCAAATTTCTTTATAATGTTTTCTAACAAGTTTTAAGCAACCCCTACTTTGTGGGCTTCAGGGGTCCCATGGGTGCTAAGCCCATTCACTTGTAGAGTTGCCCTTTCCATTAATTAAAGTTTGGGATAGGCTATTGCCAAACTTACTTTTTGAAAAAAAAAATCAGTAATATGCCTATCCTCACTCTTTGTCATCCCCCCATTTTTTTGGGGAGTATACCTACAAGTAGCTTGTCTCTTTATACCTCAGTCTTGCATCCATCTTACCTTAGGGTTAAGATGTAGCAAATTATCTGCTTCTCAACCTCTACCTTGAACATTTTGAATACATAAAACACATCTGATTTTTGCTTTATACAATACAACCATACTTTTCTTGATTAGTCATCATTGAAGGTTATAAAATACCTACTACCTACAAAGGATGGCTCTTTGATTGGCCCCCATGCATTTGTGTGCACAAAGCCTAATACACCATGAGCTACATATCCACTCTTCTTGAAGGGATACATAGTAGACTTGCCTAGTTGGCAAGCTTCAAACATATCATGCAGCATTTGTAATGAAATATGTGGTAAACCTCTTAATTACCAATTCCCTCTTCTCCATGTCTTTGAACTTTTGAAGGTTGATGTGAGGACACCTTTTGTGCCACAAATCCAACTCTCCAATCTTCATCTCTCCATAAGTGATGAACATTCTAGTTGCTCTACCCTTTTCCAATGTCAAGAGTGAACATCCTTCCTTCTTCACTTTGGTTATTAGTGCATATCCATTCCTTGGGTCTTAAATTAAGCATTCTTTATGGAGATCGAGGCGCAATTCTCATAAACTTCTTCTATTCTCTTGAAAAAACATGTGATGAAAAGTTCTCATACTAAGACTCACTCATTCATCATCAACTCATTCTCTATTCATCTATTCTTCCTCTCATCTATATGACACGTCTATATACAAGTATATATATCAGCGTATAATTCCAGATTCGCCACTATTACAAGATGTATATGGAATATTTACAAGATTAATGTACACGTGTCTACAAGTCATTTCTCTCTAAATCTTCACTTCACTTTATGCTTCATCCTTTATTCTTTTCTTCATTCTTGATTCTTCAATCCTCTTTGTAATCATCAATTAGTGATTGTATTGCTCCAACACTCACTCCTTGAAAAGGTTCTAATCGGGAGGTTTTCTATGGTTTTGAATCCATTATCCTCAATCAAATCATGATACCTCTCTTATTTGATGTCTCCTAATTTAAACACAGATATAAAATTAGAAAAAAAATATATACAAATAAATAAACAATATTAAGTAAATACATATACATATGCATAGGTCATATCCAAGACCTAGACACTACCATGAAGGTATGGAAGACCTTGGAGAGGATATTCTCAACATGAAGAAAGGCTAGGAAGGTCCAACTAAACAAACAATTGAAAGACAAAAGAATCATTATATTACATGGAATTAAGAATGATTAAGGAATTGTAACTTTCATATTTGTTAATATCTAAATTTCTACATCCTTCTCTAGAATAACCATACAAATAGAAAATGATTTCACAAATTATTATATGCATACTTATTGTTAATTAACATAATTTTAAATCATATGCATAGAAGAGATACTTTATGAATTATAACACACACATAAGTCCTCTATATCTACATGGAAGTAAACGTGATTTACAAATCATAACTTGCATATTTGTTAAAGTTCCCAATCCTACTGTGAAATAACCATGCAAGTAAAAAAATAACTTTGTGAATTATAAAATGCATACTTATAATTAATCAATACTCGAATTCAAATCATACGTATGTAAGAGATAATTTTGTGAAGCGTAGCACACATAATTCATCTATATCTACATGGAAATATCAAAGTAAGATCAATAATCATGACATTGTCATAATAAAATAAAAGGTTCGAGTATTGAAAGATATCTCTTTTGAAGTTATAAGAGTTAGATGCCTTAAGGGTTGTTCTATATAAAGGAGAACACTTGTGGTGGAAATGAATGCATTAGAGACTCTTAAGATTGTTATGAATGATACCTTGAACAAATTAAAAAAACTCTTCTACATATCTATTAGAATAAATCTCATCATTAATAGGAAGCTATTGATGAGAAAGGCAAAATATACAATGAGGTGGTCATTATTTCATGTTCTCCTTCAAGGACTATTTCTATTCACTTGAGCTTGATTGTATTCCCTTGAAGTTTGTATTGATCAATAATTTGGTGAAGGATTAATATCATTTTGACAATCAAAATTGTAATCATTTTTATTCCAAATAGAAAAATAGTCACTTGTGAGGAAAAAAAAAGATAAATTTTCAGCCACCGAATCCTATTGTCAAAGTAATGGGAGCTTTTTGGAAAAGAATGGTTGGAATGGATGCATCTACAAAAAGTGAGGATGGAAAAAGTGAGCATTGCTTCATTTTCTCATTCGCTTTAGGAAAAAAGAACGAATGAAAATTTTGGCACAAAAAGTGAGGAAAGTGCAATTGCTTTCAATATTGTTCACCCATCCTTTTAGGTAGAAATAGGATGGATATTATTCATTCAAACCTATATATAAATCTTGGTGGAAAGCTGATGAAAAATGGCAAACAATTATGGTTCATTAGTAGTCATATTTATAGTCCTTCATGTTATTTTTGTTAGAGAGCTCTGAATCTCCACCGACATTGTTGTATCTAAAGAATATGATAACGAATAACATATTGAGTTGCATGATTTCCTTGTTGTTTAGTTGATAGAATTGTAATAGCTCAAATCTCCTATTGGTGTGTGTGTGTGTGTGTATGTGTGTTTTTATGAGACTTGTGAGTGTCTATGTTTAAGTGTGCATGCACAATATAGTGTGTTTCTCTGTAAGATTGTATGTATGCATGCTTTGTGTTTTTTGTGATGAGTACCTATATCTTGAATTCTAAATTATTTGGCCAATGATTAGAAGCAACTGAATACATATGCTACAAATAACAATGCACTACTTATATCGTATACGTTTACTCTAGAGCCCCTAAAACATATGCAAATAAGACGTAATTTCATAAACCATAACTTGCTTATTTATTAGATCCTACTCATGAATAAATTTCAAGAAATATTTTTTTTTATTATATTATTTATATGTTTTATTAATTAAAACTTGATTTTAAATCATATGTATGTAAGGGACACATTTGTGATTCATAACACATATGAAATTATTATTGACAAATAAAAATATAAACCCTAAACTAATAAAACATTATACAAATAGAAAATCAAATATATTATTTACCTTAAATAGCTTGTAGGAAAAAGGTACAATATTCATGGAGAGTATAGAAGAAACTCTAAAAAAACTCACATTTTTAATATTTATTTAATAATTTATAATTTATACATTTTTTATCAAAACAAACTTTCAATTGAATATTTTTAATTTGATTTCAACTTTTTGATTGGACCCTTTTGATTTGAATGTCCCAAATTACTTTGGGTTTCTTGAATATGTAGATATGTCACGAAATAATTCATTCATGATAGAGGGTCTTCATATAGCTGATGATTTTACACAAATAAACAAATTTCCAAATAGCTAATAATGCAACATAGTTTATGCTCATTTTGTTTCACTACCAACATAGTTTGTTTTACTTCAATACCTACACTTACTACCATCTTCTATATACAAGCATGCATATCATAAATGCATTAAATGAGTCTCTTTATGCAAATGTAACCTCTGATTAATTCTTGAAATGCTTATGAGATTTGTCTCCTCCTCGTTCAAGATCTCTCAATCCCTTAGAGAGTAGGGTGGAATAATGGTAAGAGAATCAAAGATTTTCCTAGAAATTAAAGGAATCTAAATCCTCACTTAATGCTAAACAAGAAGTGGATTGTGTATTGGTCTTGGACTAGGTGGGACCTCAAGTTTAAAGCTCTATGGAACCATCTTACAAAAAACATGAAAAAAGTCCACATGTGACAAATCTTGCTTTGCAAAATTTAGATTCACATGAAAGATAGAAACATTTGTGGTGTGGCTCAATGGTGTAAAAGATGTTTGACAAATAAAAAGGGCATTGTTCATGTTTTCTTTTGCTATCTAAAGAGTGTTGCAATCTGGAAAAGCACCTATCACATTCTTTCTCTGTTACACCAAATTAGCTCGCAACAGACACTTCTTAGATAAGCCATTGGCTACTTTTCTTCTCTTTGGATGTTGTTTGGAGTGACACTCTTTGGAAAATGGGGAATGAGAGATGCAAACCAACTTTCATAGATCCCATACAAAATGGCCTATAGAAAAAACTCTATTCAGTGTTGGTAGAAGAATTAGGAATAGTAAAAGTTCCTCGCCCTTTAGACATCATAGTATGTTTGTGATAGAAAATGATAAGCTAAAAGATATATGGATCCCTAAGGAAGGGGACAAGAAGTTCATTAGCCTTCTCTCTAAGCCTCTTTACATTTCTTGTATCATTGTTCCCTTTTTAAATTTAAAGCTCTTTTTTAACTAAAAAACTAATTTTAAGAGCCTCACACCTTATAAGAATAACCTATTTAAAATATAGTATATTATTACAACATGAAATATGCATTAATTGTGTGTTTCATTGAAAAACATAGAAATGAAAAAGGCAAAGTTATACTTATTGTGTTATGTAACAACCTTATGCCCTCAAAAGGAATTCCTAAAACAATCTAAATAGAAGTTGCACCCATTCATTTAAAATCTCTTGAAGTGAGGATTCTATAGCAAGTCAAATCTCTCAAATCAGAGGTTGGATGTAGGAAGTTATGCTCAAATTAAACCATGTAGATAAAAATAGAGGGATACATTGCATGAATTTATGAGGAACAACATGCAAATATACACTATTATGCATCACTATGTGTGCATGCATGGTGTTCTATGTACATGCATGGATATGCATTCACACACACACACACACAAATGCATATGGATATTGGCATAGATGTATAATTGAATGCATGTATGTCAGCATCTATACTAGCTAGCATATGCATCTCCTCTCTCTCTCTCTCTCTCTCTCTCTCTCTCTCTCTCTCTCTCTCTCTCTCTCTCTCTCTCTCTCTCTCTCTCTCTCTCTCTCTCTCTCTCTCTCTCTCTCTCTCTCTCTCTCTCTCTCTCTCTCTCTCTCTCTCTCTCTCTCTCTCTCTCTCTCTCTCTCTCTCTCTCTCTCTCTCTCTCTCTCTCCCTCTCCCTCTCCCTCTCCCTCTCCCTCTCCCTCTCCCTCTCCCTCTCCCTCTCCCTCTCCCTCTCCCTCTCTCTCTCTCTCTCTCTCTCTCTCTCTCTCTCTCTCTCTCTCTCTCTCTCTCTCTCTCTCTCTCTCTCTCTCTCTCTCTCTCTCTCTCTCTCTCTCTCTCTCTCTCTCTCTCTCTCTCTCTCTCTCTCTCTCTCTCTCTCTCTCTCTCTCTCTCTCTCTCTCTCTCTCTCTCTCTCTCTCTCTCTCTCTCTCTCTCTCTCTCTCTCTCTCTCTCTCTCTCTCTCTCCCTCCCTCCCTCCATCTCCCTCTCTTCTCTTTCTCGTCTCTCTGTCTCTTTCTTTCCCTCTATCATGCTCTCAACCTCTCTCTTTCCTCATCGTGTGCAGTAACCAATTTGTATCTATCCCTATAAGCATGCATTTGATGTTCATCAAGATATTGTGGATTAGTGGGTAGAGTACAAGCCTCTGTTTTGGAGGTTATGGGTTTAATATCCATGCGTTGCGTCATTTCTCCATCTGCCTTTCATTGTGAATTAAAGGATTTTTGTACTTACCTGTTATCGCAAGTGGTGTCATCTCTTGTGTTGGCTAAAAATGCCTATAATTTTTTTGCTTCATGGTGTGATACTCCGCACAAAATTTGAGATTTATCAATTCTTTTGATTATCTTATATGTGCAGCCACCATCCATAGACATATCTTCTTCACGTCCAAATCCTCCATTCTTCATGCAAGAGAAAAGACTCCATCTTCATCCTACCTTTTTATCCATGGATTTCTCCACCATCCTCTGATACAAAATGAGAGAAGTGGAGAATGGCATACCTGGGGCTCACCTCCCATCCTATTTATAGCCCTCACATATTCACCATCTAGAGTTCTCTGTAAAGCTCCTCTACTCACCTAGCCATCACAAGTAGGTACTTTGTCTGAACTCTCTGGCTTTTGGCCTTGGTTATCCCCCCGACAAGGAACTTTTTGTTCCTCCAGGTCGTATTTACATCTATGGAATATAACAAAGGTTGTCCACTTTAAATGTTCACATATCTTCAAACATAACCAACAACTACTTAATGTACATAAGAACTCTAGAATATGGCTTGAGTGGATAGACCCATGTATACATATAAAATTTGTCATAAAAGTCACGGTCTATAAGTGATTCCAAATTACGATGTTTGCATAGGACCACATACATCGCTATGAACAAGTGGTAATTATTGCTTATCTCTCACTTTATCTTCTTTAGAGACAAAATTATTTTGCATATTATGCAAAATCCAATCTTGCATACAATTTAAAATGTTCCTCAAGCTTAGAACAAAGAGGACATCATATCCACTAAGGGAAAAAATGAACCTCCCAAGTTCCTTTTAGATCATGTGATTTGTGATTGACCAATAAGAAGAGGGTGGTGGACATTGTGTACTCCCTTAATCACCTAGACTAGGCATAGTTTCCTTTGTTTCTTTCTGGTAAAAAATATTGATATATTTCAATAGTGATGTGTGTGAACACACTTAGGACTTCAGGGCACTTTTTTCCCTCTTTAGGAGGTTTTTTTCCCCCGTTGTGTATATGCATATAACCCTCATGGGTCACTTATCTTTGTTCATTCACTTGGTAATAGATTCAGTATTGTGTGTTGTGCTTTAAGCTTCTTCTTCTTCTTCTTCTTCTTCTTCTTCTTCTTCTTCTTCTTCTTCTTCTTCTTCTTCTTCCTTGTGGTGTTCGTGTGCTATCACAAACCTCAAACTCCAACAATCAGCATCAGATCAAGTCGTTGCTTCATTTAGGGCATCGTCGACACCCCTCCAGTTATAGTCTCAAAATCGCATGAAATTGGTGAGAATACTCATGGAAATTAGGAGTTCAAAAATAGCTTTGATGTGTGGTGTCGAATTTATGATCTGAGCTTGTTTCAGCCTCCAAAGGCACTCTCACAATGCTTGTGCAAGAAATTTTGTCCTTTTGTGCCAAACATATATATAGGTTTTGATTTTCTAGTACAAGCGCCTTAAAGTGTACTATAGGTATAGCAAAGTTGGACAGGTTAGTTTTGTTCAACTTATTGAGATATAGTATTTTTTTTTGCCTCAAGGTATTTTAGTCAGTGGCCATGGCTAAAAGCAATGATGTATATTGTATGTTGGTTGTTGAGGAAAAGTTGGATGGTACCAATTTTTCATTATGGGCATATATGATGCATCATGTATTGGTAGCAAAAGGACAATGGAGTATTGTGTAGGGACAGTTATTGAAGCTGATGCAGATGGCATTGAAGATTATGATCTTCAAATTCCTATTCATGTTGCAGATCTTGTCGCATTTATTGCAAATCAACTTTGTTGTGATGGCATAGATGCTCAAGAACATGCACTGATAGCTTTGTCTATCAAATATTTCATTATCCCTCATGTTTGATCTTGCAAAACAACTAAGGATGCTTGAGATACACTTATCACTTTGTACCAGGAAAGAAATTAGGCTTGTGTTGCTTACCTCAATTGGAGAGTGAGCATATGAATGAAGGAGATTCTATGGATAGTTTTTTTTACAAAGATCAAAGATTTGAAAGAGCAATTGATTTCTACATATGAAGTCTTGCCAGATAATTCACTTGCGCAAAACCTTCTTAATGGTCTTCCTTATTCATATCAGAGTCTTGCTTCTACTCTTCGATTCATGATGAAACACAATCAAAATGCCTTAAAATTTGAGGAGTCAGTCTCTGTTTTATTGGAGGAAGATCAGTCTAGCCAGAACAAGTCCATTATGCATGTTGCAGATCAAGCTTTCTTAGCTAGTCAAAAGGGAAAAGGTAAATGGAGCTCATCTATTAGTAAGCAAAAATCTGCTAATTTTGCATAGTCAAAAAGAGAAGACAGAAACGAGAAGAAAATAGAAAAGCAAAAGTAGTTTTGCAAATATTGTAAAGGAAATAATCATGTCATAAAGAGCTTTCCAAAACTGGTAGCAAAAGAGGCAAAGAAAAAAGAGGCTAGAATGGTTGTTGCAGAGGCCTATACACCTAAAAGAGAGTTTGTTGATCTTGTGCAGAATGAATAATGGGCATTTGAAATTCTTTGCAACTATGACCCATATTCTCATGAACTGTGTATGTCTACATTAGACTCAAATGCTTAGTACTTCAACAATGGGGCAACCAAACATATTACCTGGTAGCACAATTTCTTCAGTTTAGTTGAGTCTACGCATATAGGGAATACTATCACATGTGCTAACGAATCCTCTTATCTTGTAATGCGAGTTGGTAAGATCATTCCAAAAATACTGCTGATGGTAGTTTTATCGTATTTTCCAATGCTTTGTTTGTGCTAGGGATCAAGAAAAATATGTTGCTAGTTTCAGCATTAGCCAAAATCGGCTTGGTTGTTAAATTTTTGTATGACATATGTACAATTCATGATCTCACAAATGGCAATGTCATTATTTCTCCTGGTTTTATGTTGTGGGCTTTGTAAGCTCATAAACTATGCAAAGTTTTTTAATGATTCAGAATATGCATTTCAAGATTCTCAAGCTATCTCATATGCAATGCTTTGGCATGCATGCTTTGGTCATCTGAATTTTGGTAGTTTATTATGCCTACAAAATGTAACATTCCTCCTTCCCAAAAGATGGTTCAGTTCGAGCTACTCAATGTTTGCAGCTTGTTCACAGTGATAATTTGTGGTCCTATGGAGACACGTTTTGGGAATCGCCTTTACTTCGTGAATCCTATTGATGGTTTCTTAGGCATGAATGCGTGTATCCATCAAAAACAAAGTCTAAAGTGTTTATGTGCTCCAAACAGTTTCTGGTCTTGGTTCAAAATTTATCAACATGTAAAATGGGCACATTCTGATCACAGGGGGGCACACATATCTTCTAATTTTAATGCATTTTTGGTTGAATGTAGGATAAAACATCAGTGTACAATGCCATATGCACCTCAACAGAATGCAGTTGCTAAAAGAAAGAACACATCTCTCATGGAGATGGCAAGGTGTATGCTCAAAAGTCAAAGTTTACCACATAGCTTCTAGCTTGAGACTGTTATGTGTAGGGCATGTGTACTTAATAGGTGTTACACCAAAGCATTGCAGTCTATCACTCCATATGATGCTTGGCATGGTTGCATGCCATCTGTTTCTCATTTGTGTGTCTTTGGTTGTCTCGCATGTGCATTAGTGCTTGAACAACAACACAAGAAATTGGATGATAAAGCAGTGAAATGTATTTTTGTTGGATACAGTAGCAAATGCTATTGTCTATATCATCCACAAACTAAATGCATTTTGGTTAGTTGTTTTTTTGTGGAAGATGCAATTCAGCCATTACTTTCATGTACTAAGGAGACAATATTTAGCTCCAAAGATATGTATGACAGTTTGCTTTCTCTTTTTACATGTGCATAGCCAAGTGTTGGTCCAAATGAGGCAATAAGGAGGAAAAAACTATGCCCGAATCGCCCATGCAAACTTTGGAGGATAGAAAATTAGATGCAGCTCTGTCATATCATACTCATTCAGGTTCTCATAATGCTTCTTTTGCACCAGATTGCTATGCAATGGCTGCCTCTAGTCTTTGTGATGAGAATGAGCATGTTTCTTTGATGAAGCATGAAATTTAAAAAATTGGATGGATGCTATGCAATCAGAATATGATGCTATTATGAAGAATGGTACTTGTTCTTTATGTGATTTGCCTCCAAGCAAAAAGGGCATTGGCTAGACTTGTTGCAAAAGATTATGCTCAAGACTTGTTCCAAAAGATTATGCTCAAGAGAGAGGAATTAATTTCGATGAGACCTTTGCTCCCACATGTCGCATGACCACTGTTCATAGCATTTGTGCACTTGCAACTCATCACAGTTGGAATGTACATCAATTGGACATTAAAACTGCAATCCTAGATGGGGTATTACATGAAGAAGTGTATGTATTTCAGCCCCATGGTTTTGTGCAAAAAGGGCATGAAGACAATGTGTGCAGGTTGAAAAAAGGCATTATATAGTTTGAATCAAGCACTATGCGCTTGGTATGAAAAGATACATGCCTACTTGATTGGACATGGTTTTGAGAACATTCCAATTGAAAGCACCTTATATGTTAAGCATGCAAATTATGTGCTTTTGATCATTGTTGTCTATGTTGATGACATGCTACTCACTTGTCCTAATGAGAAGCATAGTGTTGATTTTAAGGCTGATTTGCATGCCTCTTTTGAAATGTCATATTTGGGGCATTTGCATCATTATTTGGGCATTGATTTTATGCAAGTTGATGTCGGAATAGCTTTGTGTCAAACAAAATATATTGACACATTATTTCATTGTTTGGGCCTTGAAGATTGCAAATCTATTGCCACTCTTATGCAAACAAGTTTATGGTTGAGTCTTCATGATGATCGAGATACATTTGATGTTGTTCTCTATCAGTAAGTTGTTGGATGCTTAATTTACTTACACATAACTTGGCCTGATATTCAGTTTTTTTTCTCACAGATGTGCAAGTTCATGCAATGCCCAGGTGTCAAGCATTGGCAAGTGGTTAAGTGCATGTTTCACTACTTGAGTGGTACCTGGATACTTAGATTGTTTTATCCAAATGGGGGATCACTACCATGAGATTTATCTACTTATATCTTGGTCAAGCAAGAATCATCCTATTGTTGCCACTTCTAATTATGAGGTTGATTATAGGGAAGCTTTCAAAGTGATTGCTGAGTGTGTGTGGCTCAAACACCTTTTAGTTGATTTGGGTGTTGGTCAGTCTTTTGTCACCACCATCTTCACTAATAGTTAGATTGCATTGGAAATTGCAAGGAACCTTGTGTTCCATGATTGCATAAAGAACATTCAGGTGCATTATCATTATGTTATGGAGAGGTTCTCTGCTAGGCAGATCAATTTTGCATATGTTCCCATAGAGGATAACATTGCAGATCTTTCCACAAAGGCTCTGCCTCGAGAGAAGTTTGAAGCTTTTCGCAAAGCTTTGGGCTTACTTCCTTTTGTGGATTGATCTCTTTCCACATAGCTTGGCACTTTCTTATACATGAGTGCCAGGTCCTTGTTCACTACGTGCCCAAGGGGGATTTCTTGATATATTTCAATAGTGATGTGTGTAAACACACTTAAGACCACCGGAGCACTTTTTTCCTTCTTTAGGAGGCTTTTTCCCCCCTGCTGTATATGTGCCTATGACCCTAAGGGTCACTTATCTTTGTTCATTCACTTAGTAATACATTCACTATTGTGTGTTGTGTTCCAAGTTTCTTGTTCTTCTTCTTCTTGTGCTTTTCGTGTGCTATCATAGGACTCAAACTGCACAAAAAATGGTATGAATGACTAAAGACCGCGAGTTCTTCTTCGAAGTGGTTTAGTAAGACTAGAGTTTCAACCATAGCCCTTGGATGAACTCAATCCAAACGCTCATGTTAAATGTAGAAAAAAAACGACATCTAATTTGGTTCATTGGATGTGCCAAACATCTAATAGTGTATCTTGAAAGCTAATGATAAAAATGCACCTTCATATATGTTCTTTTGGATGGACCTAGAAACTAATGGTTGAGATTGATTTTCATGAATTTTGGGCCACTTTCAATCACATCCATTAGATCCTTGGTTGATCCAATGGTTGTGGATCTATATTTTTTAAAAGAGATCAAGATAATCTTTGAGCCACTCAATCATTGGCCCATCAAACCATGCGAAATATATCCCATAATTCTTATGATAGGCACACTATTCTTCATCTTAGCCATCCATGAGATATTACCTAAGTAGAAGAATGCTCGTGATTCCATTTTAGACTGAGCACATACGTGAGAAGCATTTTTTATATGCAAAACCATTAGTGGCTTTAATCCCTCTTTTTGTTAATTTTAATCCTTAAAATTAGGTATCTTTACAAAGGCCCATGCAAGGTTTCTTTTTTTCCCTAATGCATATTTGTGCAACATAGAGAACTCACAAAATTTAGATATTTGAAATATTCATGCTTAAGTTTTGCATCTAAGATGCTTTAAATTTTTTTGAAATGCACATGCATAATCGTCCATAAATTTTTCATTATTTTTTAGACTATAAAGACCACGATAGAGCATAATAGATGCAATATTTTTATCATCGTCAAAGAGATCATGACCTATACACTTTTCACTAGCAAACTTCACTACAATGCAATCTTGTTTAGTATTGAGATTGATAGTAGATTCTTCTTGATCCTTTGCATATATACAGCATTGAATAATAATGATGTACCACCATTTTCAAGAATATGCATAATCTACCAACTCCCATGATAGGATAAGAGTTTTTTTGCACATGTGATAGTATCCTTTTTAGGGACAAGCTCAAACGACATGAAAAGCATTGAATAATATTAATGTACTACCATTATCAAGAATATGCATAATTTACCAACTCCCATGATAGGATAAGAATTCTTTGCACATGTGTTAGTATCCTTTTTACGGACAAGCTCAAATGACATGAGGTAATATGTTCGTCTACACCACTAACAAGTACCAAATATTTTATTCCACAAATATTTTATAATCTCTATCAAATGCCTATTATCCATTTCTTGCAAGGTTGACAAACTCGATTCTATATAACCAAATGTCTTTAGCCAATCCTTTCCAAGTGTTGCCTTTGACAGTCTTTAACCCCTATTTTGTGGGATATGGGGATCCCATGGATTCTATTCCCTTCACTTATACCTTTGTTCTTTCAATCTAATTCAAGATAGGGACATTAGGCTTTGACTAAGCTTCCTCTTTTAAAAAAAAAGTTTGAGAAATTTGATTTTAGAAGCAAAGATATCTATAAGGGGTATTTTTGCATCTTTCTTGTTTGCCTCTTACCAACAAGTGTAGAACTTAAATTAATTATAAAATTCTTTCCACTTATCTTTTTTCTTCTAATATTTGTCTTCCTCTTTGATTGTGCAACATTTATTAATTTTTTCTTTACTAGAGACAAAGCCACATCTATACTTACCCTTTAAAGTAACAATAAAACCTTGATCTATAATACACGTGTATCTATTTTTCCTAGATTGATCATCAACGTGTAGCAAAAGAAAAACCAACTCTCCAAATTTTAAGGCATTTAGATTTTCTTTCATCACTAATGGAAGATCAACTCCTTTAAATGTTCTATCTCTATAAAAAAATATCCATAGAATCATCTTCATTTATATGTTCACTCTCTAACTATTCTTGAAGCTAAGCAATATAAGCCTCACTTTTTCCTTAGACTTTCAATTATTAATTTTTCCTTTAAATTTTCTCTATAAAAAAATATAGAATCAACTTCATTCATATGCTCGCTATGCAAGTATTCTTGAAGGTAAACAATATAAGCCTCACTTTGCCCTTATTTGTTCTCCATGATCGAATATGAGGAACAATGGTGTGCTTGATAGACAAACCAACCAAGGCATGTGTATATGTGTATATGTGTATATATATGTACATATGTGTATATATATATATGTACATATGTGTATATATATGTATGTGTGAATCAATCTCCTCATAATTATATTTGAGCCAAATACATGTATACATATATGCATATATCAATCTCCTCATACATACACACACACGTATATATATATATATATATATATATATATATATATATATATATATATATATATATATATATATATATATATATATATATATATATATATATATATATATATATATATATATATATATATATATACACATCTATATATCGCCATTCTTTGAGCTTCCTCTTGATTTTTACATTGTACAAGGATCAATATTGCCTTCAAATATTGCAATGTGAATCAATCTCCTCGTACATATATAAAGTGTTTGTGTGTGTGTGTATATATATATATATATATATATATATATATATATATATATATATATATATATATATAAATATATATATATATATATATATTGCCATTCTTTGACCTTCCTCTTCATTTCAAGATATACATTCTTAGGTGTGTGTGTGTATATATATATATATATATATTGAGATTCTTTTCCTCTTGGTTTTACATTGTATGATTGTAATTTTGCGCTTTCAAGTGTGACAATTGTGCACAATTCAATTGTAATTTTGAAGAGCTATGGAGGGGTTATAAAATTGTGCGCTTTTAAGCGTACTTGAGACTTTGTTTCTTATGTTAAAAAGATCCCAAAAGACAGCCCTTGTTGCTATTCATTTAGTGTTCTCGAAATCTTTACAAGTTTCTTCAAATGGCAAAATGAAAGGAAGAGACGACTACTGCGTTGACAACACTTGTCATTTCTTTACGTTTGTGTCTACTATAGAACCTTCTGAGATTCAAATTGCGTAGCTTCCTGCCCCTGCACAGGAGGGGTCATAGAATTGTGCACTTGTAAGCATACTTGAGCCTTTGTTTCTTATGTTAAAAAGATCCCAAAAGACAGCCTATTTGCTATTCATTTAGTGTTCTCGAAATCTTTACAAGTTTCTTCAAATGGCAAAAAGAAAGGAAGAGACGACTACTGCGTTGATAGCACTTGTTATTTCTTTAAATTTGTGTCTAGTCTAGAACCTTCTGAGATTCAAATTGCGTAGCTTCCTGCCCCTACATAGGACTACAAAATCGATCTCATAGATCATCGCTAAAATTTGTTTCATTCAGAGATATTGTTTCACAAACCCGTCCCGCCTGACCACGAACGAAATTCATTCAGAACGCGATCATTTGTAAGAGTCGCAGAAGATTATTACAAGGAGTTAAAACGAATACACTCAGCAGCGGTGACAAATATCAGATGAATCTGTTATTAATTAGACTTGAGAACCATACGTACATCATGACTCCTCGTATCAGATGTCAGGGAGATTAAGGAGACGCCATTACATGAAGCTAGATATCTGCTTTGAGAATGTGATTATCATGAAGCTAGATATCTGCTTTGAGAATGTGATTATACGAATTTATCAAGGTATTCACTTGCAGTGGTATACTTGACATCAGGAAAGAGTTCGTTCGAATCCACTCCTTTTTCTCCAACCTTGAAGTTGTACTGATCGCCCATCACGAAGATGTTGTGTACCGTCGACAAAACAATGTTCTTGGGGATCTGCGCAGCTGAGCCAATGCAACACAAACATATTCATCAGAGATCAAGAACAATGAATGGAAAAGCTCATGCAAGTTTAAATAAACAGCTATTATGATTATGCAGAGCAGTACGTCCCAAATTTGTTAGAATGATTTTTTACCCTTAATCTGCTCGATCATATCCTCTTCACTGACAAATTCCTTATCCAAGCTCTGACCAATCTTCTTCTCCCACAGAGATACAACCTCATTAACAGTCAGAATGTTCTGTGGCGGCCTAAGGTAGACAACCTTGTTCAGCGTCCTCGGATCATCAGCACATTTAATGGTGTATGAACCAATATCTTCCTCCTTGAGGAAAATGGCTGCACATATGAAAATTAAAATATGATGGTTTCAAACCCTACGGCAAAATATGAATGCTCTCGTACACAGCAAGAGGGTTGTACAGAGACGGCTTACCCTTCTTATCGCCTGTCCCGTAGATTACGACCTTGTCTCTAGGGGGAGCTGGCTTACCAAATTGCATCAGGTTACACAGAGTATACCCAGCGAAGCAATTCGCGGAAATGTAAGTGTAAGGAACGCCAGCCTCCTCTATCTTGCGCCGAATCGCCACTTTTCTGCTATAGATGGTCTTCAATGGCTCCAAAGGCTTGGCGTGGTCGACGTCAGTTCCAAACTCAGAAGGCAAGAACCTCTGTAAAATCCAATGATGCGTATAAGCAGACCGCCAAGCACCATAAATACCACAGACAGACATAAAAAAAGTTCCTTCAAATCACCTTCACGTTCCCGGCCTCCTTAATGGCTGCAATTATCTTCTCCTGCTCAGGAACACATGGACCACCCACAGCAGAAATGACTATGTCGGCCTCTTTGATAGAGGCTACGAGTCCAGCGTGATCGTCCAGCGAACCCTGCTCCATCGAACAACACGTTAAAGCAATGTCGAGTAAATCTATGTGACAAGTACAGATCCTACAGTATGCGCGGCAGAGGCAACATCCAGAAGCTTTAGAAACGTAGACAACATAGGTACCTCGATGATAGAAACGCCGAGCTCCTTGAAGGAGCCTACGAGCTCCGCCTTGGTTTGCAAAGTGGAAGAACGCACGAAAACAGAAGTGGGATGACCTTCTGCGACACTAGCACGTACAATGTGTTTGCCAATGTAGCCCGTTCCACCAAAGATCAGAACTTTACTCTTGAAGCCCATGTCTATGAAAGAGCTAGTCTATGAAAGAGCTAGCAGGCAGACACTGATCCGACGTGAACTTGTGAACTGTTAAGTAGAACTTGCAAACGTATGTAAGCCTTTAGGTGGGGTGGCGCTCTATATATACGCACAGCTCACGAGTCATCACTGCATGGCTGCTCCTCAAAAAACAGAGAGAGAGAGAGAGAGAATTTGCGCGAGATGAGCAAAACATTTCCCTCATGATGTTTCAGAACCGTTTGCACGTGGGCTTGTCAATGACCGCCATGGATTTGAACCCTGTAACGAGGCGCCACGGGAATAGCGAGGATCCCAGCGCGAGGGGACCTACACGGACTCTCCGTGATCGGCATTAGTTATGGTAGACTTGTGTAGGTAAAAAAAAGTCCATTGTGTCTCAGTTCGCTGGCCTAGTGGTTGGGCTTCTCACTTTTTGAGGCAGGGGTGAGGGTTCAATCTCTGGGAGCAACATGTAAGGGACATGTAATCTGAAAAGATGTTGCATTGTGGCTGGGTGCCACCGTTTGTCTATCCTTGCGGTAGTGTTAACCACCATTTAACCCAGTCTTGTAAACCTCTGTTCATGTGGGATAAGGGGGGTCCCATGGGTACTATGCCCTTCCTTGTACAGTTGCAATTTCAAAGTTAAAGTCCGTGGGAGTAGGCCTCGGCCAAACCTCCATTTTTTAAAAACAATAAAAATTAAAACTAAAAAAAAAAGTTCATTGTCCGAGTTCGCTGACTTAGTGGGTGGGCCTCTCGCCTCTTGAGGCGGGGGCGAGGGTTCAATCCCTGGCAGCAACATGTAAGGGACATGTAATCTGGAAAGATCTTGCATTATGGCTGAGTGTCACCGTTTGTCTATCTCTACGGTAGTGTTGACTGCCGTTTAAACCAGTCTTGTAAACCCCTGTTCTTGTGGGATAAGGGGGGTCCCATGGGTACTATGCCCTTCCTTGTACAGTTGCAATTTCAAAGTTAAAGTCCAGGGGAGTAGACTTCGGCCGAACCTCCATTTTGAAAAAAAAAAGTCCATTATAACTTAAAAATCATCCCTTTTTTAAGGAATCTTTTAATAAATAGGATAATGACGTATGCTTTTCTTAGACATGAGATAAAATACTGAGAAATTTTTTTGAACTTAAGTTGGATTCAGGCACTACTCTGCCACTCGCCCATATCCAATGATTAATTACCAAATATACATGCCCATATCCAATGATTAATTACCAAATATACATAGATGATCTCTTCTTTCTAGCCAAACTTCCAACTTCCAAGGTCTTGTTCCATCCTACTTGGAATTTCGCTTTATAATTAGTATTATTTTTCGATTCTTTTAGTAGAAATGAAGCTTTTTTTTTATTATATAGGCATTTTTCTATTATAGAAGCTTTTTTTCTCGTAGGAGGTGGAACTCGATCACGACACCTTCTTCTTTTGGAACCTCATTGTGAAACCAACCGTAGGTCTATCACCTAGCTGAACTTTGAAAGATACAATGAGTGTTTAAATTTTATGCCTCAATTGGCATCAAAGGATGCCCATTTTTTAGGTTTGGGCATCCTAAGGGATGCCCATGTTCAACACCCGAGCATTCTCTTGTATAAGCCTCAATGCCAAAATAGTGACCACATCGATTGAATTATGTCATATAGTCCATGGATAACTAATATCAATAGCATTTTGCAAATGTGGTACCAATTGCTTTAGCCAAGGCAAGTAGACCATGCTTCTATGATCGTGATTATCCCTATTGTGGAGAGGTGACTTGATCTTTCATGGATTGCTATCAAATATAGGATCAACCCAATGTTCCTCTTACTCTTTCTTTGGTACGTGTAGCAATAATTATATTCAGGTAGGTACCTGATAGATGCAATCACCATTTTTGTTTTTGTCGATTTGTAAGTCAACACTTTGTGATCATATTAAGTTGTTCAACCTAATCTAATTGATAATACTCTATAGTACGACTATAATAGTTCTTTGTGCACGACATAAAAATCGTAAAATATAATTGATGGTGTTCGATTTTTGCCGTTTTACAAGATCGAATGATGCATACGTATTAATGGAAATGAAGGATAAGCATCAAGTCATCATATTGTGTTGGCATGAAAAAAACAACTCGTAATCTACTATTAGTCACATAATACTTAGAGTATGGAGAATGGAACAAAAGAAATGAAAACATGGTGAACTTGATTATTATGAAAAGACTTACATGTGTTGTTCTACGACCATGACGACTCCATGAGAAGAGTGTGGAATCTCTTAACAATGAAGAAAAGATAATGAACATGAGTAGAGTAAAGTGATGCCCTCCTTATATGGAGCCGAGAGCAAATATCTTTGGATATTTGCGAGGTCAGAGAGAGTATACATAGGACACATAGCCTTTGAGAGCTTGCCATAAGATGAGTGTCATACAAATGAGAGAGAATCTATGTGGATTGAGAAGGTCTTACCACTTTGACATGTGGCAATGTCTAGTCCCTCACAAATGAGTAAAATATTTGTGATCATACAACACAAAAGACCTTTGGATGATGTGAAGGTATATAACATATAGAGAAAAGAAGATATGCATCTGAAGTACTTGAAGTGCACAAAAAAGTTATGTACATGTACATTTCATGTTAAAGTGAAAATTTTGCTCTCCAAGTGAGAGATAGATTGTGCATGTATCCAATGAAATGGCTCCGAAAGAAATTCCCTAGCGATTCTCTGTGACATGGTATTCGTCTTTAATGTTATTCCTATCAATAGAAGAAGGTTCTGCCTATCAGCCATTGTTCATCTGATATTGTTCATGTGATATTCCAGTTGATCATTCTATCAGTCTCGTTGAGCAACATGTGATTTCTTCGGGTAGTTGGATGGTGGTCGAGGCCATTGTATGTACTACCAAAATAGAGCGTTGGACTTCTTAGCCAGTGATCTACTTCCTTTTAACAAGTCCCTAGTCGATTTCTATTAATAAAACACAAATCGTGAGTTTCTATTTATATAAGACAACTCGTCTCCATGCACGTTTGGTCACCAATCGATCTGCAATAGAGAGTCGATATCTTTCTGCCTGGATTTCTTCGATTTTAGTGCAGCAGCTATGGGCGATTCAAGCCCAAGGAATCGCTCCCTCTATCTATCTACATAGAGCAGCTCGTTTTCTCTGTGGGTTCATTCTTTGAGGTCTTTTTTCATCACATATGGCACATATCCTCTTTGCATGCACTTGCAGATAAATGATATATCTCTCTTTCTTTGTCAAGCCATCAATTATCCTCCTCTGCCTATTGTTCTTTCTTTCCGAGTCTGTGTAAAGAGCGGGAACTTCTAGTTGCTTTGCTCGTTGTCTCTTAGTTGCTTTGCTCATTGTCTCTCTTTGCTCATTGCTCATTATCTCAGTGTGGCATTCCTTTTCTCTCTCCTAGTCGCTTTGCTCATTGTCTCTCTTGCTCTATTTGTTGTCGACTCCATGAACATGGGTGCATAGTGTCACCCACCCACGTAGATGGAAGCATCTATCGGACGATTGAAGAGTACTACCAGAGAGCCTTTATTTTCTCTCGCTCTCTGCATCTCGTTCTCTTTGAGATGTTTGAAAGTATTCCACGCTACAATGGCTTTAAGTTTGTTTAACCATTATACTTGCACTAATTATGTTTTATTATATAAATTTTATGATCATCAATGATCTAATATTGTATGATAATCAAGGATGAACTTTAAGGATGCCCACTTTTATCCCGAAGGCATCTCTCAAGTTTTGGTAATGCCAAGGGTGAGGTATCAAATTTAAGCATTGAGTACAATACACACCCATAGACTTTTTTATCCTAACATGAAGTCGATCTATAAGTATTGAATCATGAACCATCAATCCATGGTTCAATATGTTGACCATTACGTCATGCCTCTTAGACAGTGAGAAAAAAAATGATTTGCTTTTGCAAAAAAACAAGATGGAAAAATGAGAAAATAATCCCATTTTTATGTCAAGTAGATAGTTTTACCTTTTAGAGTGGGTTCACATAAGGATAGAAGTTGCAAGAAATCTTTTCTAATACAAAAAATCATGTTTTAGACCTTTGTACCTTAATCTAAGTCCACATTCTTTAATGAATCACCGATTACATGAGAAATTAAATTCTACTCTATGTTCATGAATGCTTTGTCATTTCAATTTTCCATAAAAAGTAGATCCTTTATTTAGGACTGAGACATTTTGTAAAATTAAACCCTTTTTCATGTATATCCCGCTTTCTTCAATGATTTATTTATTTTTGGAATTTTGAGTTCGTCCTCATCAACATAATCTTAATGTGGGTTACCTTTTATGCTATTAGCCATGCCTTTTTTTAGAAGAAACACACTTACACTAAAAAAGAAAGAGGAAAATTACAATGATTCATAGAATAGGGTTGAGGATCCCCGATCAAAGGGATACAAATACTAAGAGGAGGTGATATTGGGAGAAAAATAGGCCATAAATATCAAGCCAAAATGCCACCAATAGGTCAATATAATTAAACCACATTACAAATAGAGATTAAGTGAAACATCAAGGGCCTTTTATAAGAATACATGGATAAGAATTTGTCTCTCCATTTTTTGAGATGAGCTTTAAATGGAACTCTCTCATAAATATTTTTTCATAGGGGACCTCCCTCATTCTAATGATTCCTTTGAGTTGAAGGCTTTGGTTCCAGAAGGAGGACATTATCACTACCTCTCGTAGACTTCTTGGAAATGGCTTCAAGTCTATATAGCCAACATTGCTAAAGAAACTCACTTCTAGAGATATTTTAAACAAGAATATCAAGGTAATTTTATTCATCAAGAAGGAGCTCCTCCAAATCAAAATTTTGAGGATGACCAATGTTGCATAACTACTACATTGAAACTACAAGGTCCTATCAAGGAATCTAACTAACTATCAAAGTTACCTGGCAAGAAATCAAGACTCAAGCAACTAGAACACCAAGGCTAAGAGAGAGCATGTATAAATCAAACCTAAGGCTCATAACCATTCAATTTGGAGCTCATATGAATAAATATCCAAAGGCTAAAACCAAGGATTCAACCAAAGGTTCAAGCATGTACCATGGGTAAATCAAGGGCCAAACCAAGGCAAATATACACCATATATTAACCTTTTGAATCCATATATTTAGCTTTCAGAACCCATGCATTATACAACATTCTTCCCCCCTTAAAGAATTTTTGTCCTTGAAAATGAATAGAAGTGTCATATGCGGAGTGTTCGTCTGTGCACCATCATCTGTACCTTGAGCATGTCATCTCTCTCTTTAGATTCATCTCCCATAATCAGATAAGGGCTACTATCTTCCTCGATCTAAAAGAAGAGGGATCATAGTCCTTGCCCATATCACCTTTCCTTAGTCCAACTTTATGCACATACATGCCTTGTACCTATAGAATAGATGAAATTAGTGGATTTCTTTGGTGGTCATAATTGAACTATTTCCTTTGGATCTTTCACCAATCTTAATCTCCATAGAATCTTACATTTTTGTACTCTTGCTACCTTCTTGGAGATGTAAAATTTTAGGAGTATGCAATAGAGGTCCTACATCTATCTTAAAAGTTTTGGAAACTAGATTCATCTTCCACTTTCAAAAAAAAGGAAAGGAATATTTAGATGTTCTTTACTTTACTTATTATTCTATAGTACCTTTCAAATATAAATGTGTTTTAGTTGTATTTTGTAGGACTTAATAAAAGGTGTGAAATTTAGTAAGGTGGGTCTCTACTGATTCCCTGCCTAAACATGCTTAATAAAATAAGGAAAAAATATCATCTTCTCCTTCATTGGCAATTTAGATGGACTTACGTCGATCATCCAACATTTCTTAAAGCATAATGTTCAGGCATTATGAGTGATAGATAGTGTTACAGGATTACTATTCAATGGCAAATTAGATGGACTTACATCGATCATTCGACATTTCTTAAAGCATAATGTTCAAGCATTATGAGTGATAGATAGTGTTAGATGGACTTACGTCGATCATTCAACATTTCTTAAAGCATAATGTTCAGGCATTATGAGTGATAGATAGTGTTACAGGACTACTATTCAATGGAAATGGTTGCCTTGCAAACAAAGAAATGAGTTCACCTTTAAATTCAAAATCAAATGTATGTGATAGTGAATATGTGGGTTATAATGATGACAAAAGGCATACCAAGTGTTGCAGATCTATGATGCAGCAAGAAGACTTGAAGACCTTTTGAAGGACTCAATTTTTCCGTAAGTTCCTTCATAAGAACTCTCTCTTACTTCCTTTTTTGAGAAAACCCATAAAAACACTACCTTACCCTTCTTTTTTGAAAAAGGCTTCTTTTAGAGTTGTTGGCTTATTTTAGAAATAAGAGCTCTCCTTTGGAAACGTACACAGAGCTCTCTCTCTTGAAAGATTCTCTTCTTGATTTTCCCACCTACCTTTTATTTTTAGGATACCTCAAATTAATGAAGCCTTTGGCCACTTGTATTCAATGGATTCCTCCTCCCTTCTTATATAAGGAGCTCATTTTGTAAAAGGAGGGCCTCTTGGCCATGGCCTTGGGCCCTATGAAGAATAGAGAAGGTTTCATTTGCTATTCTCCTTTTTCCTTGTGTGCAAGGCAATGATCTATGTGTGTGGACATGGCATTTGGAGTTGACTTGTGTGTGAGCATTGCCCTCCCTTGCTCCTTTTTGACGTTGGCCATGGTGCCATTGTTCATGAACATGGGTGAGGATGCGTTGCTTACACTTCTTGCAACCCCACTTGGAGAAGCTTCTCGCTTCCATGCGAGGCAGTTAGGGTCCGTTGTTCCCCTGTTATCAACATTTTGGCACCGTTGCCGGGGATGTCGGCCTTTAGCCGTTGGTTTTTCCAAGTTTGCATGTCCATATTTCGTGAGATGCACCTTGACACTTGTAAAAGGATGAATACGTGTGGCCTTCGGTTGGTCAAGGGTAGCTCTCATTTGTTAATATTTGATTAGTTTAGTTCTTTATTTTTGTTTGTTGCACAAAAACACTCCCTTAACCCCTTGTCTCTCACTCTCTTACACATACACACATTTCCACACATTCACTTGGCATCACTCTCCACCACTCCCGCCTCTCTTTCAGTGATTGCCTAGGGTAGGGGGATGGGTAGTCTTCTGTCTTGTCCCTCCCTCTTTTCTATTTCAAGAAAAAAAAAATAGAAAAGTGTTTGATTTTTTCGCAAAACATATTCCACTCAAAAGCGTTTGTGAACATTTATCACGCATATTTCAAGGGATGGAGATAAGCATTTCTTTAACTTATCTCTAGGCATGTGTCAGTTACTCGCTAGATGTGGACGTGGGGGATTAATTCAGCCTGCGTATCTCACCCTTGAATTCTGATGCATGTTGTGGTTGGCATGTTGTGGTTGGTCAAGGGCCAGTACATCCTTATGACCCTCTCTCTCAAAGCAAATCTGACGCAAGTTTGGTAGCCCATTTGATGCATTTAATTCACGCATGTGAGGAGTGGTGGCCTATTGGTTCACTTATCGCTTGATTGACATGTCTCTCGGGCAGCTCATGTCGACCTCTTTAGCTCCGTCTTCTTCCCTTTCTATTCCCTTTTCGGGTAGAGCTTCCTCTGAGCTACCCTTACGGCTATCTACTTGATGCTCTGTTGCATCTCTTCCTCCATGGTGGAGACCATGCTCTGTACAACGTATTCGACTCAAGTTGCGCTTCTTCCACAGTGGAGATACCCTTGCAACTGTCTAGTTGATGCTCTGTTGCAACTCTATGAACGGATCCAGCTATGCTTCCCCATGGTGGAGACCATGCTCTGTACAATGGATTCAAGCCAAGTCGCACTATTAAGGACAAGTGATTTCAACTCCTATTTCCAATGGGATGTGCTTCCTTTGTGACTTCGAACAATTTGGCTCCCCACTGTTCTTGCTTTCGGTTGTCTTGCTTAGCGGATCTCTGCACTGTGTGGGCTTATTATGTGTTAGCTTCCCTGCTTGGAGTGGCTGCTACTTGGGTTCCTCATGTGTACTCATCTGCCAGCCTACCTCATTACGAAGCAAGTGCTGTGGCACTCCCGTTACTCTAGTTACGGTCATTCGGTGTCTTTGCAACAATATCTTGCTACTACTATGTGGCAACATTGTTTTCTAGATTCGAGAAGGTTTGGGTGGTGAAGAATCGCACTCCCCCATGACTTGGGGCCAAACTTGATTTCCACAACCTTTGTTTTTTGCATCATGGCTCGCCCACCTTTTGCCTGCAGTGCCTTATTACTGCTTTGTTGTTATATGCTTTACGGTTATGCCTCCATGATTGTGTTCACTCCAGATGTATCAACCTATACATGCAGTTTGCATTCCACTTTGGTGGTACCGCCAGGCAGATCCATTGGGCATCTTGGAGGCACCTCAACTTTCTCGATAGTACACCTGAGAAGGCGATTCTTCTACTTGCTTCACATCAAGTTGTTTGCAGATTTTATGCAATGCAAGAAGGAATGTACAGTTTTCCAACACATGTATACTTGATACCTTCATTCCAAAGGGGTCCGAGTCCTCAAAGTTCACAGGCTCTGTATATCAAGCACGGAACTTACACTAAATATCTACTTCCTTGCCTCCAAATTGATCGTGATAGTCTCATTACTTTCTACATATGCTTGAGTGTCAGGTACATGTTTTTGCCACTAGGTTGTCTTTATTTTCTCCGAAAGGCTAAAGTTTTGCAGATATGAACCCCAAATGCTCCTCAATGGAGTAGCTTGTATGTCGCTTGGCACTTGGAGTATGTAGCTCACTATTACACATGCATTTGATGTGGTTCGACTGAACATAACAGCATTGCCCGTGATGCCTGTCTTGCTGTTGCTTACATGAAACATATGTGAAATCAAAACTTGGTATCTCATATACATTATAGGCGCTATGTAGTTGAGTTGATTAATGGCATAGTGGAGCATTATTTTGTCCTCTCTATTATACCTACTTCTCTCCAGGGCAAAGCTATGCTTTCATGGTCAACTTACCTTTGGTTGAAAACTGCGATGAAGCATCATGATGGGACTTTCAGCTTGACGATGTGTCTGACCTTGGATTGCTGATGAGAGCTCTCTTGGTATCAAACGTATGGCTGCAGTGGGTGGTTGGATAGGGCCTCTCGAGTTTTTACGACTGCTCATTCATGTGTCTAATACTCCGATGGCCATGACTCATAGGAATAACATTTTTTTCCTATGCCTTTGAATGTAATATCAGATATAATAATGCTTCTCTTTCTTGTATTTAACAATACTTACATTCCCACGTCTTTTAACTTGGTGATGCACATATGTAACTTTGTGAGATGTTCTCCCTCTTTTCTGCCTCAAAGAATACATGTGCATGTTTGAAAGGTTTGTGTTTGCCTCGGTGCTTGTAGAGGGTCGAACAATTCGTTGCTCTCCTATCTCATGTCCCGATTGCCATGGCTGCCGGGGTTTAGCAGGTGCTCAAAGCTCCCTCTCGTTCCATGATGTCTACTCCCTTCATGTCTGATTTTGTTGTTAAATAGGTGGGTGCTTCATCTCCTCTATGAATGATAAGTTTGAATTCCTTGAAGCTGCACGAAAATATGACTCAGGGCTAATGAGGTGTGACAAAATGCCATTGTATGTGTGACTTAAAACTCTCAAAGTTGAAGCTCAAAAGGACTCCGGCTTGCCCTATGGTTTTTATGTATTGATGGTCAACCTTATACCCCTACCATCGGCTGCCAACTGATCTAATTCTGAGCAAATTGCATATATGAGCACCAACAACAATAGGGCATGTAGATGGAAGGACAAAAAGGAGTTGAAAAAACTCCAGAGATTTTCAAGAGGGACATTGCCTACAGTTGTTGTCGGGTTGTGATTGTTGACACTCTCATCTTGGAATGTTGCCTACAATTTGGGTTGCAACTATTGGTGCTCTCACTGGTTGTAATTGTTAAACGTGCGTTGCCGTCACAGGCGCGTTTAAACTCTTTCGGGTTCTTGGGAGTGGTAGGGGTCTGTTAATCAGAGGCCCTATTACTTAATTTTTCCCAATTAACACCTCTACTTCGTAGTACTTTAACACTCAAAACTCTGCATACAAATTACTAACAATCCTCTAGTTCGTTCTCTCACAGACTTACTATTCGTACTCAGACTATTATTGGTTCTTCCACAACTTTACCGATCATACTCAGGTTAATACTTTCTCAGTACACAGCGCTGAAACTATTCATTACCGTAATACAGACTTATGTTCTCTAACTTAAAGGAACTGTGTACAAACACAGCTAATGTAATCAAACAGAGACAAGAAAACAGTAATACTCAGATTTCTCAACACCGCACTACGACAACTTCACAGAATGCAATCGCCCAGACAAACAGTCTGGCGATTCTCCTGATCGTTACCGAAGTTTCCTTTCATTAGATTATAAATAGTTACAACTCTTCGCAACGACCTTTCGGTTCGTGCGGAATACGAAAAGTACAGAATTACAGCTGCCAATCCGGCGGCTTACACTGGCACGCACGGTGGACTTGAACCCACATTGATACAAAATTTATGGCTCTTCTACTATGTTACCGTTAGTGTCCATGTGAAAGGCCAAATGGCCACCGGACACTTTCTTTGTATATGTTCTTTAATAAAACATATAGTGGCCTGGTCAGTCACAGACTGTAAGTTCGACCGCATTTGTAAGACCTAAGAAGTTTGTCTTTGTGCTTCCTGTGTCATGTGTTTTCTGCATATTCTACAGCCTCTGTGCGGAGTACTGTGTGCGGCCTCAGGTGCTCGGTTTTCTACTTCGAGCATATCGTCATGGAGCTCTCGAGAAGGAGAGCGCACTGTGGTGCATCGCCATCGAATCACTTCACTGATATCAGAGCAGTTCGAGCCAAAAGCTTTGTTCCTTTTGTGCAAGCGAAGCGAGCAACCCCCCCTCAAGGCATTCTCCAAGGCGGCGACCAAGGCATAGACCTTGGCATACCTTGTCATCCGAGTCACCGAAGTCACCGTTGGCGCCATTGGCTGCGCGCGAGGGAGGACCTTAACGATCAAGGAATATAGAGGTTCCCGGTACTTCCTGGGAGGTCACCCATCCCAGTATTGTTCCCCTCAGAGCTCGCTTAACCGTGGCAATCTCTTGCCACTAAGCTACACTCTTGTGGTGTTTGAAGAAGGGGAAAGACTAAGGTTGACATTACCTTGAACAAGTTTTGGTCCCTCAAAGCTTCTTTTTTTCTTTCGAAGCCTATTTCTGAAGCAATTTTGGGGTGTTTTTGGAGCCATTTCGGAGTACTTTCACACATAGTTCTCTTCATACAGGTCCAAGAACATCAAGAAGAGTGTTCCTTGTACTTCGCAGAGAATAAATATCAACCTTTGGGGCTGTATTTTCAGCCACACTCGTAAAACTACAAGTTTCTCGAGGGGTTTTCAGTTTTGGTGGGAGCAGTCGCTGCAAATTTATGCAGGTTTTTAAAGCCTAAAACATCAGAGTTTACAGACACTTGCAGGTGTTATTGGCTAGTTTTTGGGCTTTGTATTCAGCCTTTTAGTGTCATTTTACTGCATATATTGAGCACATACACACCATCTACGCTTCTGTGGATACCGCTTATGTACGTCCATGTGGTCATTGAATAGCGGTTACGTTCTTTGCATAAAGCCTTTTACGTTTGATAAAGAGGGTCGTGGTGAGGTTTTCTTAACTGGGAGACACCCAGATGTCGGGGTCTCTTTGGTAATGCAGGTGGAAGACTTACCCAGCCTTGCCATAGGAGATGTATGATAGTTGTTCATAGGTGCTCGATAAGCCTAGTTGGCTTCTATTGGGTAATTGATTATATGCAGTGGAGTGAGTGATTCACTATGCAGGTAGACATATCAGTACTTGCAGTTTTATGATACTTTGACACTGGTCATATGCTAATTTTGCAGAGGATACTCTGGCAAAATTTTTCCAGATTTCTGGTTTAGTCAACTATACAGTGGTCGATTTACTCCTTGATACACTTATTTGTTGGTGTTTGGACTCTTCTAGCTCCATTATCATTCTATTCAGTTCTCTATGATCATGGCATCAGAGGTCTCAGGCACATCCGGTGGATCAGGGTCTAGTGCTAGTGTTTCGAGGAGGAGTTATAACTTGCAGGGCAAAGACCATTTTGAGATCCAAAAATTTGATGGCACAAGCTTTGCTCTATGGAAGAATCAGATTAAAGATGTGCTGATTCAAAGGAGGCAATGGAAGCCAGTAAATGGGATTTCAAAGAAGCCTGCTGACATGGATGAAGATGATTGGGATGAGTTAGATGAAATGGCCAGGTCTACATTCGCTTGCACCTGGCAGATAATGTTTACTTTACAGTATTAGACTGTGAAAGTCTAGAGGAGCTTTGGAAGAAGTTATGCAATACATATGAAAAAGAGGCGGCATCAAATAAAGTGTATCTGATGAGAAAATTATATGATCTTCGTATGAAGGACACAGATAGTGTTGCTGCTCATCTAAATGAGTTTGATGCTATATTCTCCCAGTTACAGGCTCAGAAAATGGATATGGATAATGAAATGAAAGCAGTATTGTTGTTATGCACCCTGCCATCATCATGGGATACGTTTTGCACAGCTATTAGCAACAGTGCACCTGGTGGTAAACTCGTCTATGATGACATATGTGGAGCACTCTTGAGTGAGGAGATTCGTAGAAAATCTATGGTTGGCACTCAGAGTGGAGATGCATATAATGTTCGTGATTCTTACCAAGGAAAGAATCAACAACGTGGCAGGAGCAAGAACAAGGAAAAGAATGGTCAACGGAATAAGAGTAGAAGTAAATCAAGGAAGAGGGATATCGAATGCCATTATTGTCATAAGAAAGCACACATGAAGAAAGACTGTTATGCATTAAAGAATGCTAAAGGTAAAGGACAGAATGTTGATGGGCATGTTAAACAGTTACCTGCACCATCTACTTCGACTGTGAAGATTGAAGAAATTAATGCTATTTCTGATGATGCTGATGTGTTGACACTTGATAGTACTGTGCCATCTGAGGCACTTATGGCTGATTCTCTTTCCCACACCTGGCTGCTAGATTCTGGTGCTTCTTTCCATGTGACACCACATAGAGAATGGTTCTCTAATTATGCAGCAAAATCTCTTGGTACCGTGAGACTTGGTGACTCTTACCAGTGTGATGTTGTGGGGATTGGAGATGTGGTTGTGCAGTTCATTGATGGTTCAAAATTTACTATGCATAATGTACGCCATGTACCTCAGTTATCACGCAGTTTGATGTCAGTTGGTCAACTTGATGACCTTGGTTACAAGGTGGTCTTCTATGCTCAGTCCTTTCGTATATCAAAGGGCAATATGGTTATTGCAAAAGGAAGCAAAGTTGGCTCACTTTATCCTTTATTTGTATCACAGAAAGAACACTTGTTAGCTGTTACTGAACAGCCTATGGCTTGTATTTGGCATGGTCGTTTGAGCCATATATCTCGTAGTGGAATGGAAAATCTTTCTCGTTCTGGCTACTTACCTGTGTTATCTTTCTCTGATTTTTCATTTTGTGAGCATTGTCAATATGGAAAGCAAACCAAAAATGTTCATAGAATGCACATTGACTCTTCAATTCAGCCTTTAGATCTCGTTCATACAGATGTGTGTGGTCCTATGCCCACTAGGTCCTTAGGTGGTTCTCTTTACTTTGTCACTTTCATAGATGATGCTATTAGAAAAGTCTGGGTATATCCTATCAAATCAAAGGATGATGTATTCCCTACTTTCAGAAAATGGCTTGCTTCAGTTGAGACTGAAAAAGGAACTAAGCTTAAGGCTTTACGTTCAGATAATGGGGGTGAGTATACATCACATGAATTCAGCCTTTTCTGTCAGTCTAGAGGGATTCGTAGAGAGTTTACAGCTCCTTATACCCCAGTACAGAATGGTGTAGCTGAGAGGATGAATAGAACTATTCAAGATAGAGTAGTCTCTATGTTGCATCATGCAAACCTCTCACAAGGTTTTTGGGCAGAAGCAGTATTGACTGCAGTTCATGTGATTAACCTTTCACCTAGTACTGCCAAAGGTCTAAAAGTGGCACAAGAGTTATGGACAGGGAAACCACCATATTATGATCTCTTCGAGTCTTTGGGTGTGAAGCATATGTTCATATACCCAAGAATCTTAGACAAAAGTTGGACCATAAGTCAAAGAAATGCATTTTTCTTGGATATGGTCGAGAAGGACAATTTGGATATCGCTTATGGGATCCTGAAACACGGTCAGTGATCAGAAGTAGTGATGTCATTTTTAATGAGTCTAAGATGCATAAACAGCCCATTAAGGAGGTTGAAGTGAGAAGAGTGGTGTTTGAGGATACTAGTCCTCCAGTTAGCATGCATAAAAATGTTGCACATAGGGATGTTCAAGAGAATGTCCATTCAGATCAGTCTGCACATGTTCCTATTCAGCAACCATTGAGACGTTCTGCACGTGTCTCATATCCACCTGATAGATATGTTCCAGGTTTAGATTTTGTTATGCTAACAGATGCTAGTGAGCCTTCTTGCTATAAAGAGGCTATGCAGACAGAGGATCATGTCAAGTGGGAGCATGCCATGAAGAGTTAGTTGGATTCTATTCACAAGAATGGTACTTGGGACTTAGTACCTTTGCCAAAGGGCAGGAAAGCTTTACCATGTAAATGGGTATATAAGCTGAAATTCACATCAGATAGTGCTTCTCCAAAATATAAAGCACGACTTGTTGCAAAGGATTTTAAGCAACAACATGGTGTTGATTTTGAGGAAATCTTCTCTCCAGTGGTCAAGATGACTACTTTGAGCATGTTGCTTGGACTCGTTGCAATGGAGGACTTAGAGCTAGTCCAAATGGATGTGAAAATAGCTTTCTTGCATGGAGATCTTACAGATGAGATCTATATGGAACAACCAGAGGGTTATGTAGTTCCTGGCAAGGAAAGTCTAGTTTGTAAGCTCAAGAAGAGCTTGTATGGACTTCAACAGTCTCCTAGACAATGGTACCAAAAGTTTGATGCATTTATGAAGTCCCAAGGCTATTCTCGGAGCAATGAAGATCATTGTCTGTACACAAAGAGATGTTCTGATGGCAGCTTGATATGCTTGATACTTTACGTGGATGATATGTTGATTGCTGGGAAGTCCTCTTATGATTTGTCACTTCTCAAAAAGAAGTTGAGTCGGACATTTGATATGAAGGATTTGGGGGATGCCAAGCATATTCTTGGCATGCGCATTACTTGTGATAGGAGTAAAAGATGCATATACTTGTCTCAAAGTGAGTACATATCCAAAGTACTTCACCGATTCAATATGCAGGGTGGAAAGGCATTGAGTACACCTTTACCCACATATGTGAAATTGAGCAAGGATGACTGCCCCAAATCAGATGAGGGAAAGGAATTCATGACCAAAATTCCCTATCAGTCTGCTGTTGGTAGTCTCATGTATGCTATGGTAGCTACGAGACCAGACATTGCATTTGCAGTGGGAGTTGTGAGCAGATATATGTATAATCCTGGCAAGAAACATTGGGAAGCGGTCAAAATGATTTTGAGATATCTGAGTGGCACTAAGGACAAGTGTCTATGCTTAGGTAGAGGGAAAGCATCCATTATTGGTTACACAAATTTTGACTATGCTGGTTGTGTAGACAATCGTAAGTCTACATCAAGGTACATTTTTCATTTTGCTGGAGGTGCTATCTCTTGGAGATCTCGTCTTCAAGAATGTACAGATGTTTCCACCACAGAAGCAGAGTATGTTGCAGCAAGTGAGGCATGTAAGGAAGCATTGTGGTTTTCTCGTCTTGCTTGTGATATGGGTTTACCTCAGCATGTACCTCACTTGCTCAGTGATAGTCAGAGTGCCATTGCTTTGGCTAAGAATCCGGTCTATCATGCAAAGACCAAGCACATTGAGGTGAGGTATCACTTCATTAGAGATTGCTTAGCCACTGAGAGCATTATTCTTGAGAAGGTTCACACTCGAGATAATGCTGCAGATGCTTTGACTAAAGCTCTACCACAGGATAGCTTTTGACACTGTTGTCACTTGATGGGGGTTACTTGATTCTTGATCTTATGCAGTCACTTGTATACAGTGTAACATGCCCATCAGGTGGGAGGTATAGTTTGTATACTTACACTCAGGTATTCTTTATTTTTCTGCCATAGTTACTCTGGCCATATTGGCCTTTAGTGGGAGATTGTTACCGTTAGTGTCCATGTGAAAGGCCAAATGGCCACCGGACACTTTCTTTGTATATGTTCTTTAATAAAACATATAGTGGCCTGGTCAGTCACAGACTGTAAGTTCGACCGCATTTGTAAGACCTAAGAAGTCTGTCTTTGTGCTTCCTGTGTACTGGGTTTTCTGCGTATTCTACAGCCTCTGTGCGGAGTACTGTGTGCGGCCTCAGGTGCTCAGTTTTCTACTTCGAGCATATCGTCGTGGAGCTCTCGAGAAGGAGAGCGCACTGTTGTGCATCGCCATCGAATCACTTCATACTATACCCTGAATATACATTGTTCGGGCTAACTTAAATGTTCTGGTAATTTTCTGCTTCAGCAAGTCCAACATCTTTTTTAGGGTCTCCGGTTCTACAAGCTGAGCATCAGTTCTAACTGAACTTGCCGCAATTACTTGAGTCATCAAAATTTCAGCTTGTGTCTGCAAAAAGGCCTCTTGCAGGTAAAAATGATTTGCAAGGGCTGCGTCACGGCTCAACTTCATGTCTTGAATTTGTTTATCAATTCTAGATAATCTTTCTGCTTGACCACCAAGCTGCTTTTCTCTTCTCTCCAGTTCGTGTGATTGATACTGAATGGTTTGGTAATAAGCATCCCGTTCTCTTCAAATTCTTTCGACTTCCTTCTGGACTTGAGCGACCAATGTCATGTACGTTTTAAGAGCAGAATTTGCTTCAAACAGATTGGCATCTACTCTTTGGAGTTCTTCATTAGTCTGCTTAGCTAAATCTGCCATTTCCTGTCCTTTTTGTACAACTTCATCCAACTGTAATCTAGTTTCTTCCAACAAGTTCCCTAGTGCTACACGAGCATCCTCTCTATCCTGGGCTAACTGTTTTAGCTGGATAATCTCTGCATCAGCAGCACTTAATAAATCATCTTTGGTTTGTATTTCAGCTAAGGCAGCATCTCTCTAGCTAATCAACAATTCCTGGTCAGCAAGTCTAGTCTGGAGCTATTTAATCTGTTCGTGTAAAGCGTGGTTTTCTGCTTTTACTGCATCCGCTTCTTCTTGTAATGGAATAATATCTGCTTCCAATACATCCACTTTGTGTTGTAATTCGTGGTGGATATTGTCAATAACTTCCTTCATCTGTTTTGGTAGTTGGTGTGACAGTTGTATCAGCATATGACCCATGGATGCGAGCTCAGTAAACATAGGAATCGAAGGAAACAGAAGAGGAGAAGGTGGTTGAGATGAAGAAGTTGTCAAGAGGTGATGGGAAGAGGGTGGAGAATAGTTAGGTGAAGAGGATGAGGAATCCGGTGCTTCAAGGACAATAGGTGGAATGGGGATAATGGGCTCATTCGGAGGTATGGGTGGCGGAATGGATATAGGAGTGGTGGGGATCAATACAATTCCAGTAGGCTGCTGCATATTCGCGTCCTTTCTGGCAACAACAGAATCCACTGCCGCAATCACTTCTTCAAAAATTTCTACAACCATGACTTGCACATCTTCTTTGGACTGATGTTGAGACTCCTCTCGAGAAGAAACTGCATCAGATTTGGTGTTAGAAACACTTTGGTCTTGCTGCTTATCCGTAGAAGATTGACCAGAAGACTCCACATGTATTGAAGTAGCTGTGTCATGAAAGGTCTCTTCCTCATGTCCGACGGTGGAGCCTTGTACTTGACTCTCAGATGGGCTTATCCGTCTACGTTTTCGGCGGAGAAGCTGGAAAAGGTCTTCATCATCCTCTTCGGTATCTTCAAGTATTTGAGCACATTCCTCATAATATAAGATTGGAGCGTTTGGAGGTGGTTGCGCTGCTTGGAGGGCCGGAAAGAGAAATGTTAGGATGTGAGGAAGAGGGGAACGCGGCAGATCTCCTTTGTTAACATGCTTAATGACCGTAACGCATTCATGGTGAATGCGCCGAAAATAGAAGGAAGCAAAATTGACAGGCTCTCTAGCAGCCATGTCAATCATCGAGTAGAACGGGCGAGAAATCCCGTAAGTGCGTTTCTGTAAGTTCAGTATGGCTACTAAAAATTGAAGGGCGGTCCGTTCAGGATCAGGCGACAGAGTATGGCATACTCATTCGATGAGTGCCTTGGGAACAATTCAATCATAGTAGTGATCGGAAGGTTAGGACCATTCTCTCGTCCTTCCAGAGAGATTCGGAAAGCGGCAGCAAATGACTGTAAGGTGATTACGGCACGAGATGGCAAACACGTAATAGGCCAACTCTGCTCTGTAGCAGGTGTGGTGGCAAAAGCAGCGATAATTTGAGCATAATATGGATGACACTCCACTGAATGCCAAGGCAATTCAGCGAAGTTGGACAAACCTCGGACACGCAAGAATTCACTCACGTCCTGAGGGAGTCCATCACAGAAGGTAGCAAAATTTGCTAAAGCTTCCATGATCCGCACGTGAAGTAGCACAAATACACAGTGATTACAGAAATCACAAAGCACACAAAACATGCAGACACAATAGCGATTAACAACGAAAAGAAGAAGATTAAGTAGAAACTTGGCAACAGGAGGCCATCGAAAATGCTAATCATCGTGTGGTGTTGAGATGATAGCCCTCATAACTATGGTGTGCATGCATGAGCAGATCGATAATACATGGCAGCTTTTAATCATAATTAAATATCAAAACGAGGATATTTACAGGCTTATTAACTAATCACGCAAAAATAGAAAGAAAGTAAATAACACGTGGAAAAACGAAGAACACGTCAGCGAGAATCAAGTGCTTGATGATACGGCCGCAACTTTGAACCATTGATCACTTTAGGAAGAGGAACTCTGGTCAAAATAGTCAACCAAAAAGTAGTTGGGCCCACTTGTTCACAAATCCGGTAAGGGCCAAACCAATGTAATTTGAATTTTCCAGCCGCACGATTTGATTTCGCATTATAAAATAACACAAGCTATCCCACCATAAAAACTGGAGTTTTAAGAAAGCGATTATGGGTACGTGCTTGCCGCAACTGAACTTCTTGAAGGGTCAGAAAACTTTCCCAACGATGTTCATCCAAGTCTCTTAGTGTGTCCAACCAAAATGACAAAGAGTCCTCTGGTAACAGTTTCTGAGTGATGGCCACGCGTAAGCTGGGTACTAAAAGTTCCATTGGTGCAATTGCTTCCAGCCCATAAGCAAGCTTGAAAGGAGTCAGTCCGGTTGCTACTTTGTATGTAGTTTGGTATGCCCATAATACTGCAGGTAGTAACTGATCCCATCTTTCTGGTGATTCCACAATCAGTTTACGAAGCATAGTCAACAACATTTTGTTTGTACTCTCAACTAAGCCATTAGCACGAGGATAATATGGTGAACTGAATTTATGTAGAATCTGAAAAGTGTGTGTGAGCACTCGCATTAAATTATTTGCAAAGTGTGTTCCTTGGTCAGTGACAAGTTCCAAAGGTAATCCATAACGTGGGAATACGTCTTTCATCAGGCATTTGGCCACTGAAACAGCTGTAGCGGACCGTAGGGCCCAAGCTTCTGCCCATCTGGTAGCATAATCTGTGCATGTAAGAATGTAGCGATTGTTGCTAAGGATTGCTAGAGGTGTGATTGGTCCAATAAAATCAAGACCCCATTTCTGAAGAGGTTCCAAAGGCAATACAGGCTGCAGAGGAAAGAAATGGTGTTGTAATGGCTGGCCAGATCGTTGACAATTGTCACACTGCATCACAAACTAAGCTACTTCTCGGTACATTGTAGGCCACCAAAGCCCACTTTGCATAATTTTCCGGTATGTAAGATATGCGGCAAAATGTCCACCGGAAGGTATTGAATGTGCCATAGCAATAACCGAGTTTACTTCATGTGGAGGAATACAATGAAGCAAGACCCCAGTGTGATCCATATAATACAACTGTCCGGCAATCAACCGGAATCTGCGACTGTAAACTACAATTTTCTGCCTCATCGCAGGAGAAGTTTGAGGGGGAAGACATCCATCAGTAAGAAAGGTTAATAACTGATCATAGTAGGTAGGTGTCACAGGAGGTCCTGCAGATTCATCACTAGTCGTTTCAGTAACATAAATTGCTGGTGTGATGTCATCAACACCCACCGGAGCTTCACCGGAATCTAATCGAGAGAGAAAATCTTGCTACATTAAAACACTTCCAATTGCTATATCTGAGGCATCGACGAAGACGTGGAACGGACGTTCCCAATCTGGGGGTTGCAAAATTCGTGCCTGGGTCAATAATTCTTTTAAACGATCAAAGGCGATTTGACATTCTCGAGTCCATTCAAACTGTCGTGGACTGCTCGTCATGAGTCGATTAAGTGGTGTGGCAAGATGAGCTAACCACCGTAAATGGCGACCATGCCATCGGATTTGACCTAGGAAGCGCATCACTTCTTTCGGTGTGGTAGGCACAGGTGCTTCCAACACAGTTGCAACTTTATCTGGATCAACTTGTATGCCTTGTGCAGAAATAATATGGCCAAGGAGTTTACCACAAGAAACCGCAAAGATAGATTTGGTCGAGTTCAAGAAAAGTCGGTATTCGCGGCATTTCTCGAAACAACACCGTAAATGATACAGGTGTGCCATAATTTTGCCGAATAAAGAGAATTCATCTAAGTATACTTGCATAAAAGAAGTGAGGTAGGGTGAAAAAATTTCTTGCATACAACGCTGAAAGGTACTAGGAGCATTCCTTAACCCAAACCACATGACTGTACAAGCAAAAACACCCCAATTCGTAATAAACGCTGTTTTTGATATATCTTGCTCAGCCATTCGGACCTGGTTATAACCACTATAACCATCGAGAAATGAATACATCTCATGCCCAGCCACTCTGTCCAGCATTGTGTCAAGAAATGGAAGAGGAAATGGATCAGGTACCGTGGCTGCATTCAATTTCCGATAATCTACACATATTCTGAGCTGCTTGTTTTTCTTCGGAACAATTATGATCGGCGAGATCCATTCAGCATGTTCAATAGGGACAATGAATCCCACTTTTAGTAGCCGATCGAGTTCTGCCTTGACCTGTGCTGCATAGTTAGGATTCATTTGGTAGCTGGATTGTTTAATCGGCTTTGCTTCTGGTTTGAGCATGACCCGATGCTGATAGATGCGAGGATCCAGACCTTTCATATCACGATAATCCCAGGCAAAAACATCAGAGAACTCACGAAGAAGTTGGATCAAATCTGATTGAAATGCATCGAACAATCCTTCCTTTATCTTGACAGGTCGCGGGTTTACTTCATCTCCCAAATTATAGGTGATTAACTGATCTTCGGGAACATAGAATTGCCGCGGTTTCGCCAAATCATCAGTTGACTGTAAAAGTTGCTACAAAGTGGCTCCATCCATAGCATCGTTATCATTCACATCTGCATCTCCGATCACGGGCATCACCGTACAGGCTGCCGGACTCTAGTTGTCTGCTACAGATTGCAAATCGACAGTCCCCAAGGAGATCAAATCTTTGTTATTCTTCAAAAATTCTTCTTTTTTGTCATCGATAAACCATCCAACATGCGGACCGGCTCTGCTACATAAGGTCTGGCATGTAGTTCACAGGGCTAAATAGCATCCAGTTTGACAACATATTTACGGTGGTTGTCTTGAAAGTTAGTTCCTGCGCTGACCAATCCTGTATAACCTTAGCCTGTTTCAACCAGGGTCGGGCGAAAAGAAGATCATAATCAAGACTGGACTCCGATAGTTCTAAGACTACAAAGTTCATATTAAACGTTGTACCTTGCAAAGTGATCGGGACATTCCGTACGAGTCCCACCGGATGGACTCGGGATTGGTTGGCCATTCCTACAGAAAATTGGACAGGCTCAATGTGGGTCCACCCTAACTTCTTGCAAAGGGCTGCAGTGGCTATATTTACTCTGGAACCACCATCAATTAGTACTTGAGTAATTTTGTGATTCTTGTGCCATACCGTAATTAAGGGGACCGCATGATCCACCGTAGAGGCAGCTTCCGATTGGATTGTGGTAGTTGCCGGAGTACTGGGAGATCCAGGACTAAGCTGTTGCTAGAATTGTTGCCGAACTCCGGGCACCAAGGCAAGTAGTTGTCCCAAGGGAAGTGTAATTGAGGCCTTAGAGAGAATATCCCATACTTGATCTGTTGGAATTGCACTCTTCACTGGTTCCGATGATGATTCTCCTGTTACTAGGGTACAATCTTGTTCCTGCGCTCCCACCTTTGGCAGTGGAACCTGTGTCACCAGAACTGGATCAGGGAACACCGTAGGCTCTTTGGTGGTCCATTGGCTAGCTTTGTTATACATTCTCTGTTGTTCACGGATGCCAGGTTCAAACACTTCCACTACTGGTTGAAACTGCTTACCAGATCTTGTTTGAATCACTACTGCGTGAGTTTCCACTGGTGAAATATAGACAATATTGGTCATTGGGTTCTGACGCTCTTTCTTTCTTTGATCGTATTCGGCTGCATCCTTACAGAATCTTCCGATGTGACCAAGCTCACCACAAAAGTGACATCGAGGTGATGGCAGAGAAGTATTCTCCGCTGATGTACTGGCCTGCCATCAATTTGCATTGAAGTTGGTATGCCGCTATCCCCGGTAATTTCGGTATCCTTGTTGTTGATTGTTTCGCATCTGCGGTGGCACGTAGTGAGTGGCTGGCTGCCCTGGTTCTTGTATAATGGTATTTACAGTTGCATGTCCCTGCACTTTGGCATTATATGCATAATTTTCGGTGGAATGTCCGGTGGTATTACAAATAGCACAATACATCTTATTAAGGGCACAGGTAGCACTGGTATGCCCAGAATTTTTGCACTTAGTGTAGTACATCTGTTTAGCAAGATCTTTTGCAACGTTTCTACTGGCTTTCAACCACTCTAAGTCTTCGGTGAATCCTCCAACCTTATGCTCTAGTTGCAGGGCCATCGCTATAACAGCATCCAGTGTCATAGCTCCCACACAGCGGATGATCATGATTTGTTTAAGCTGTGGGGTCAAACCATTAATGAACCACTGGGTTATGACATCATTCGGTAAATTAGCATGTGTCTGAGGCAATTGTCTTAAATGAGTTCTAAATAATATGGCATATTCCTAAACAGTTTGGTGCGGCTTTTGTCTATTATTCTACAAGTAATCAAAAATTTCGGCAGGGTTCTTCTTCAACCGGAACCTCTGCAAAAACGCATCCCTTACCGTTTCATAGGTGCCGAAATGGTTGATATCATACTCTGTTAACCACCTCGCTGCTTCATTGACTAATGTAGACTGGAATACGATGGCATTGTATGCCGGATCAGGTGGATGGTTTAGCACTGCATAACTTATTTCAAAGGTGCGTACATGGGCATCAGGATCGTCACCTGGAAATCCACCGAACTTGGTGTATGTTACTCATGTTGGAACCGGTCGGGGTGAAAGTGGCTGTTGTTGTTGTTGCTGTTGTTGTTGTTGTTGTTGTTGTTGTTGTTGTTGTCCACTCATGGTGCTAGTGGTGGTATTGTTACTATCTCCTGAGTTCTAAGGAGGTGTTTCTGGTCCTTCGGATTCTGTATGATCAGAGTGCTCACCTTCCGGTTCGTAAATAGTGCTCAACCTCTTACGGATTTCCAATTCGAATAGCCTATCCTCTTCTTTGGTATCAAATGTAGGCAAGCTTACCCCGAACAGTGGTGTCTGGAATGAAGATTCACCAGGAAGTATCACACTGTCACCGGAAAACTATAAATTCCCTGCAACTGGGACCGAACTGTCACTAGAATTAATTGAACTTTCCCCAACCCAGGATATTCTTTCACCTGCAATGGTCTCTCTGGATAACACACCTCTGTCCTCAGAGAGGTTTGAATCTTGACCAGACGGTGTCGGGTCAACTGCACACTGCATTCCTGTAGACTCCGAAGTTACTGTATCTTCTGCAGACTGTGCCGAAATTACACCGAAATCTACTGGAATTGCAGTATGTTCTACCGAAATGCTACCGGAATCACTGCTACTGTGCTTTGCTTCTTCGACGACTGGACTTAACCGATCTATGCTTCTGACTCCTGGGGGTGTCCTTAACAAATTTGGTACCACCCAAGGCTATCGATCTCTCCTGTACTTTGGATACGACTCGTCGGATCGAGTAATCGGCATATATCACCTTTGCAACACTTGCATACTACTCTACCTTACTGTCGATTCACAATCTATGGTCACCTTCCCACAACCAATTTGCAACAATCTATTGCCACCTTCCCACAGACGGCGCCAGTGTTAAACGCCCGTTGCCGTCACAGGCGCGTTTAAACTCTTTCAGGTCCTTGGGAGTGGTAGGGGTCTGTTAATCAGAGGCCCTATTACTTAACTTTTCCCAATTAAAACCTCTACTTCGTAGTACTTTAACACTCAAAACTCTGCATACAAATTACTACCAATCCTCTGGTTCGTTCTCTCACAGACTTACTGTTCGTACTCAGACTATTATTGGTTCTTCCACAACTTTACCGATCATACTCAGGTTAATACTTTCTCAGTACACAGCGCCGAAACTATTCATTACCGTAATACAGACTTACGTTCTCTAACTTAAAGGAACTGTGTACAAACACAACTAATGTAATCAAACAGAGACAAGAAAACAATAATACTCAAATTTCTCAACACCTTACTACGGAAACTTCACAGAATGCAATCGCCCAGACAAACAGTCTGGCGATTCTCCTGATCATTACCGAAGCGTCCTTTCATTAGATTATAAATAGTTACAACTCTTCGCAATGACCTTTCGGTTCGTGCAGAATACGAAAAGTAGAGAATTACAACTGCCAATCCGGCAGCTTACATAATGAATCTGCTTCCCTATCTACTGTTGCTGAACTTGGCTGCTTGGATATGAACTGATTGTAGGCTTCAAGATGCTAGTCTCTTACGACATCAATTGTCGGGGCATGCTCCTTCATGATTCTCAATGGCTATGTATGCCAATGGTATTTCTTGAAATTGCATGTAGGCATACCATTGGGTGGGTTGTGGAGATTCTTGTGACTACCCTACTTGGAGATTTGACCCCTTTTGAGTCATCATGGGGGTGTATTAGCCTGTGTAAGGGTCCACACTTGTGTGCACTGGTCCTTTGATGATATGTGAATCCTCTAGCCTGTTTTGATCACTCCCATCAGAATAATAGATGCAGAACTCGGAATGCTTGTCTAAGCTATGATGATCAAATTTATGCGGCAGGTTGAGCTATTGTATGATGTATGGGACATGGTTCATGCCTTTTTGCAGATATGTTGATGCAGGGATTGCTCTCCTTAATGTTTTGTATGCTACTGTCAACTTGATTTGGATTGACACTTTGAGCCTATGATCGACATTCTAGGTTGTTTATGGGACCCGGATTGCATGGAGAAATATATTAATTAAAGGTTCTAGATGCTACTACTTCTGGTGCCTTGCTGAGGTGTCTGCCTTACCGGTTCTTCATGATTTGCTAAGCTTGGTGTTGATAATTCCAAGAGATGTGGTTGTGGGGCTATCCCTCTTTTTGAAGATAGTGTCCACACCCCTGATGCACACAGCACTCTCTGTTCCTGGCTTCCATTTTTTATGCAGTCAAGGTTGACCATTGTATGTTATTGCAAAGCATGATGTATCAGATGATGCAATGTTTGATCTTCATGGGTTGATTGCCCATAAGATTATGTCCTAAATCATAGCAATCCATTTGCTTTGCATGAATAATTTTCAGGTTTTTCAGGTCTTCCAAAGTACTAATCGAGAGGATGAAGGCACAAATTAGTTCTTGTATGCATTTCATTCAGTTCTTTTTAACTGTGCTGAGTGCCTCTTAGGGGGGATTGTCGCTCAGAAGTTAAAGACTCTACACCACCTTGGAGGCTTAAAAGTTTCAAAGTATGGAAGATTTGAAGACTCAGCTTGGACGAGTTCAACCATGTACTCGAAACAGTTAACTATGTATGTTCCTCTCATCTTAGCTTTGTCAGGGACGACAAAGCCTAGGAGGGGGAGGGTGTTGCATATCTATGATGCGGCAAGAAGACTTGAAGACCTTTTGAAGGACTCAATTTTTCCATAAGTTCCTTCATAAGAACTCTCTCTTACTTCCTTTTGTGAGAAAACCCATAAAAACACTACCTTACCCTTCTTTTTTGAAAAAGGCTTCTTTTAGAGTTGTTGGCTTATTTTAGAAATAAGAGCTCTCCTTTGGAAACGTACGCAAAGCTCTCTCTCTCTTGAAAGATTCTCTTCTTAATTTTCCCACCTACCTCTTATTTTTAGGATACCTCAAATTAATGAAGCCTTTGGCCACTTGTATTCAACGGATTCCTCCTCCCTTCTTATATAAGGAGCTCATTTTGTAAAAGGAGGGCCTCTTGGCCATGGCCTTGGGCCCTATGAAGAATAGAGAAGGTTTCATTTGCTATTCTCCTTTTTCCTTGTGCGCAAGGTGATGATCTATGTGTGTGGACATGGCGTTTGGAGTTGACTTGTGTGTGAGCATTGCCCTCCCTTGCTCCTTTTTGATGTTGGCCATGGTGTCATTGTTCATGAGCATGGGTGAGGATGCGTTGCTTACACTTCTTGCAACCCCACTTGGAGAAGCTTCTCGCTTCCATGTGAGGCGGTTAGGGTCCGTTCTTCCCTCCTTGAAATGCATCTTTAACTATATATAAGGAAGAAAACATCTTTAATTTGAGTTCATGCACTAACAAATGTGAAATAAAATCATGATAGCTACCATCATCATGTAAAATACTAATAATTTTATTATTAATAGTACCCTGCATGCAAAGTAAAAATGAATCAGAATTTTGTTACCCAAGCTAGTTAAATCTTATTCCAATGCTTCTTCCTTCCATATAGGAGGAACTTTGTCATGGAGTTCCTCCATGTTGTGCATTTGGGTTGCAATAGGTTTCATGTGTGGAGATCGCAATCTAGAGATAGCTTTAGCTCTTACTCAAGAATTCCTCATTAGAAAAAATTCCTCTTAGTCTAATCAAGTAGCATCAAAATGTTTGTAAGTTATATCCTTACTAATTCTTGAATGATACTTGAAAAGACATTTTGAATATTAATTATTCTATTTCTCTAATCAAATGCAAAGAATATTATTATTTATGTCATTTGATAATAGAGTTAGTATTTTTGTTGGAGTTTGAGGTCTACGGAAACATGCAAACAACACAAAGAAGAAGAAGAAGCTTGGAACACAACACACAATACTTGTAAGTTATATCCTTACTAATTATTGAATGATACTTGAAAAGACATTTTGAATATTGATTTATTCTATTTCTCTAATCAAATGCAAAGAATATTATTATTTATGTCATTTGATAATAGAGTTAGTATTTTTGTTGGAGTTTGAGGTCTATGGAAGCACGCAAACAACACAAGGAAGAATAAGAATCTTGAAACACAACACACAATATTGAATGTATTACCACTAGAATGTACAAAGATAAGTATACCATTAGGGTAATAGGCATGTATACAAGCCGGGGGAAAAAACCTCCTAAAGAGGAAAAGTGCTCAATGGTCATAATTTGTTTACACATATCACTACCTAAATATATCAACAAATTCCCCCTAGGAGTGATGCAGTGAACAAGGAGCTGGCATTCATGTATAAGGACATGCCAAGCTACGTGGAATCACTCCACAAAAGGAAGTAAACCCAAAGCTTTACGGAAAGCTTCAAAATTATGTGAAAAGGTCCACAATGTTCTCTTGTGTGGGCACATATGCCAAACTGATCTCTCCAATAGAGAACCTCTCCTTGACATAATGATAGTGCACCTCAATGTGCTTAGTGCGAGCATGGAACACAGGGTTCCTCGTAGCTTCCAATGTGCTATGACTGTCAGTGAAGATGGTGGTGGCAGAAGATTGACCAACACCCAAATTAGCCATAAGGCGTCAGAGCCACACACACTCAACAATCACTATGAAAGCTACCCTATACTCAACCTCACAATTGGAAGTAGCCACAATAGGCTGCTTCTTGCTCAACCAAGATATGCATGAGCTACCAAGCATGAAGCAAAAGCCACCAGTGGACACATGAGTGTCATAGCAACTAGCCCAGTCAAAATTAAAAAAAAACATGTAAATCTAGTGGTAGTGATCCACTCCTTGGGATAAAAAAATCCAAGTAGTTGGGTACCACTCAAGTAGCAAACTAAATATTTGGCTGAGTTATGCATAATTAATCAAGCATCCAATAGCTTGCTAATAGAGAACAACATCAATTGCATCTCGAGCATCATTAAAACTCAACCGTCAACCTGTCTCCATAGGAGTGGCAATAGGTTTGCAATATTCAAGGCCAAATTGCTATAATAATGTGTCAATATATTTTGTTTGACACAAAGCTATTTTGCCATCAAGTTGCATAAAGTCAATGCCCAAATAATGATGCAAATGCCCCAAATCTGACATCTCAAATGAGGCATGCAAATCAGCTTTAAAATCAGCAATATGCTTCTCATGAGGACCGGTGAGCAGCATGTCATCAACATAGACAACAATGATCACAAGCACATCATTTTGCATGTTTAACATATAAGGTGCTCTCAGCGGGACTATTCTCAAAATCCTATGCAATCAAATAGGCATGTATTTTTTCATACCAAGCACGTGGTGCTTGCTTCAAACCATAAAATGCCTTTTTCAACCTACACACCTGGTTTTCATGCCCTTTTCGCACAAAGCCACAAGGCTAAAAAACATACACTTCTTCATGCAAGTCACCATTCAAAAATGCAATTTTAATGTCCAACTAATGTACATTCCAACCATGATGAGCTGCAAATGCAGATGCTATGAACAGTAGTCATTCGGCATGTAGGAGCAAAGGTCTCATCAAAATCAATGCCTCTTTCCTAAGCATAACCCTTTCCAAGAAGCTTAGCCTTATATCTTTCAACTGTTCCATCAGGCTTACACTTCAGCTTTTATACCCACTTAGTGCCAATGGCCTCCTTGCTAGGAGGCAAATCACATAAAGACCAGGTACCATATTTTTTATGATAGCATCATATTTTGATTGCATAGCAACCATCCAATTTTTTGAATTTTTTGCTTCATCAAACAAAACTGGCTCATTCTCATCACAAAGACTCAAGGTAGATAGCATAGCAATCCGATGCAAATGAAGCACTACGAGAGCCTGATCAAGTATGATATGATAGAGATGCATCTAATTTTCTATCACACAAAGTTTGCACCAGCCATTTTGGCATTGTTTTTGCCTCCTCAATATCAGCTCTCTCATCAACAAGTGCATCATGTAAATCTGCATCACAAATGGAATGATCTACATCATCACATGAAATTTGTAAAGGCTAAAAAGTTGCCTCATTAGGACCAACACTAGACTGTCCACCTGTAAAAAGAGGCAACAAAGTGTCATACATGTCTTTGGAGCTAATTGATGTCTCCTTAGTACATGAAAGTAATGGCTCAATAGCATCTTCCACAAAAACAACATCATGGATAATCAAAATGCGCTTAGACTCTGGATGATAAGATGATAGGCTTTGCTTTTAGAACTGTACCCAACAAAAACTGTTTCATTACTTTATCATCCAATTTCTTGTGTTGTTGTTCGGGCACTAATGAATATGCAAAACAAAAAAAAACACACATGTGAGCAATAGATGGTCTATGACCATGTCAAGCCTCATATGGAGTGATAGACTACAATGCTTTGGTGGGACAATTGTTAAGTACATATGCTGCACACATAACAGCCTCAAGCCAAAAACTATGTGGTAAAGTCTTACTCTTGACCATACACCTCACCATCTCCATAAGTGACATGTTCTTCCTTTTAGTAACTCCATTCTATTGAGGAGTATATGGCACTCTACACTGATGTTTTATCCCACATCCAGCCAGAAATGCATTAAAATCAAACCATATATTCCTACCCTCTATCAGAATGGGGGGTGCCCATTTTACATGTTGACAAATTTTCAGCCAAAACCAAAAACTGTTTGAAGCACATAAACACTTCAGAGTTTTCTTTCAATGGATATACCCATGCATGCCTAGAAAAATCATCGATGAAAGTAACGAAGTAAAGATAGTTCCCAAAAGAAGGTGTCTACATAGGACCACATACATCACTATGAATAAGCTGCAATTTCTGAGTAGCTCAAATTGAACCATCTTTTGGGAAGGAGGAATGTTGCACTTTGCCCAAAATAGAGCCTTCACACACATGTTTACTAGGTGCCTCAAGTTCGGGCAAAGAGGACACCATTTTAGATTTCTTCAGGTGTAGCAAACTAGCAAAATTCAGATGACCAAAGCGTGCATGCCAAAGCTTTGCGTATGAAATAGCCTAAGAATCTTGAACTGCACATGCTAAATCATTCACAGATTTTGCATAGTTTATGAGCTTATAAAGCCCATGACATAAAATTTCAAAAGTAATAATGATGTCTCCATCTAACATATCATGAACTATACGTCTAACATCAATAAATTTCATGAACAAGCCAATCTTCGCTAATGATGAAACTCATAACAGATTTTTATTGATCCTTGGCACAAATAAAGCATCTAACAATGTAAAAGAACTACCATCAACAGTAGTCAGATCATCTTACCAACTCCCATAATAGGATAAGAGGATTTGGCGGCACATGTGATAGTATTCCCTATAGGGGCAGGCTCAAGCGAAGTGAAGAAATTGTGTTGTGAGCTAATATGTTTGGTTTCCCCACTATCAGAGTACCAAACATCTGAGTCAACTACAGACATACATTGTTCATGTGAAGATAGTTTATAACTGCACATAGTAGTAAATGCCCATTCTTCATTCTGCATAAGATTTGCAAACTCTGTTTTGGGTGTAGAGGCCTCTACAACAACCATTCCAGCCTCTTTCTTCTTTGCCTCTTTTGCAGCCAGTTTTGGACAACTCTTTATGACATGATCATTTCCTCTAAATTATTTGCAAAACAATTTCTACTTTTCTGTTTTCTTCTCGTCTCTATCATCCTTCTTTGATTGTGTAGAATTAGCAGATTTCTGCTTACTAGTAGAAGAGCTCCATTTACCTTTGCCCTTCTAACTAGCCAGGAAAACTTGATGTGCAACACACATAATGGACCTGTTCTACCTAGACTCATCTTCCCACAACAGAACAAAGACTAAATCCTCAAATGTTAAGGCATTTGGACTTCCTTTCATCATCAATCGAAGAGTAGAAGCAAAACTCTGATATGAATTTGGAAGACCATTCAGAATAGTCTGCACAAGTGAACTGTTACGCAAGAATTCATCAGCAGAATTCAACTAGTCCTTCAAATCTTTGATCTTTGTCAATAAATTTTCCATGGAATCTCCTTCATTCATGTGCTCACTCTCCAACTATTTTCGGAGGTAAGCAACATGAGCCTCATTCCTTGCCTCATATAAAGTGATTCAATCTTTGTGCATTCTAAAAGTTCATCTTATCCATCCTAGATGCATGAAGATACTCATTGTGGATGTGTAAAGTTGCAAAGGAAGAGGAAAAATGCTTAAAGGCAAGAGAAAAAGGAACTTCTCAAGGAGATAGACTAGTTAGAGACCCAACCCATATGCCGATGATCTTTCCGGATGAGGAATTTGAGCCTCATGGTGTAGCTCAGTGATGAGTAGCACCTCCTTTAATGTCAATCCGGGAAGACGTGAGGATGGTATGATGACCTCGAGCAAGTGAAGGCACAAGTGCGTGAGTGAGAAGCACACTAGTATGCAAACACACATACACACACACACGCACACAAGGGAAGACAACAAGTGAGAAGCAATGGAGTTCTTTAGATTACTTCCAAAATGCTCATACAAGTTCAAATCAATTCAAGCTAACCTCAAAAATGAGCTTTCTAGCTCTATTTATAGTTTTTGACTAGGTTTTGGCCGTGTCCAGACCTAGTGTCCGGCCTAATTAAAAATTAGGTTCTAGGCCCCATTTGAAGGCTCAAATGGAGTCTAAAAATTATGAAAACTGGTAGGTAGCTACTTCTAATGCTCCTCAAGCTCAAGGACTCCTTGGCTTGCACAAAATGGAGCTACAAAAATATGAAATGGTATTTACAATGGCTTTTAGTGATGAAAATCACTATTTTTGTAGGGATTTCCTCTAACGATTTGACATACACATCTTCGAGCTTCCTACTTGCTCCTGCTCCTTATGTGTCCACCTCTTTGATATGCTTTAGCTTCCTGAAAAAATAATGGCCTACTTGCCCGATCTTCTTTGACTACTCTGTCTGCTTGTACCTTCTCTTCACTCCGACTCCCTTCGTTGACTTCCTTGTCTTGTGAGTCCTTCAGTTCCTTACAATGGCTTTTAGTGATGAAAATCACTATTTTTGTAGGGATTTCCTCTAACGATTTGACATACACATCTTCGAGCTTCCTACTTGCTCCTTCTCCTTATGTGTCCACCTCTTTGATATGCTTTAGCTTCCTGAAAAAATAATGGCCTACTTGCTCGATCTTCTTTGACTACTCTGTCTGCTTGTACCTTCTCTTCGCTCCGACTCCCTTCGTTGACTTCCTTGTCTTGTGAGTCCTTCAGTTCCTTGACTGCCAACACCCCCCCCTCTCTCGCGTCTGTCGTCCCTCACAGACCCTTGCTGGGTGGGTCGTTGGATGTAGTACTCCACAACGTCTTTTGCTAAATGATGTTCCGCAATTCTTAATCCTTTGGCCAAGTCAGTGAGTAGAGCATCCCAATCTACAGGCCCGGGAACCTCTGGATGTGGTATACGTAGCTTTTCTGAATGGAGAGCTTGTTCCACGGCAAATAACTGTAATAGATGAGATGGTCTGGGAATGAATATCTCTGAATGATATTCTCAGAACCCGGTGATAAACATTTCTTCAAACGTTTGTTTGAAGCAAGCAGGTAGATACTTTATACGAGCATGCCAGGCATAGATGACGTTAATGGAGGGCATGGTGCTCATGTCATAGACAAGGTCCTGATTCCCTTCATTAAATCCAATAGCCGAAAGATGAGGTTCTTTGATGTTCTTAAATGTCCTGAATGTAATCAGCATGAGCTCAAAAATTTTTAGGCACATCTGTGCCATGACATCTGGGACATTCTTGAACCGGATTGCCCAGTGTCGGATGGTTGAAATCATGTAGTTGACTGTGGGTTGGCCATTAGGAGGTGCTAGGTACACATAATTTAACCACTTTTCACATCCTTTAACCGTTAAAACTATTTTTGTGTACTCCGGCCAAGACCTTCTTTGAAAGACAGGGCAGTAGCAGGGATTATACTTGATATACAGAGGCATGTTATTCCACGTGCGTACCATCTCAGGGTAGGTTTCAAGTAGGCGGATTCTCCAAGTAGGTTGATGTATATTCCCTTGCTTGGCACTTGCAAGGATATCATCCGGTGCAAACTGTGTCGCCGAGGTTGGTTCTATTATTGTGCGTTGCTTGATTTCAGCATTGTAATCTGCCATTAATACACAGAATGAAACATATAGATCATTAGACATACCAATCCACCTATGATGGGAGAGGTTTCTAAAGTAATATGATTTTATGATGACTTCTTCCAATCACGACATAGACGTTATCTGAACTACAACTCTCTCATCATGGGTTGTAGCAACCTTCTCCAACCTTTGCATCCATTCAGGCGCTTCTATCTCAATCATGTCCATGCCTTCTTCTGTTTGCTTACCTCCGGGTGTTGGCATGGGAACATATGGGTCTTCAAAGATCTCCTCCACTTGAATTGGCACTAAGTCTTCAGGTTCTGGTTCCACCAGGGGAGAGGGTTGACGCTCGTATTGTAGAACTCTAGTTCGTAGTTCTTCTAATTCTGCTCTGAGTTTTGTGACTTCTTCAGATGTGTCGGCTTCAGTTGTGAGTTTGCTTGGTGACTCCTGCTGGGTTGCCAGTTGCTTTAATAAGTCATCTCTTTCTCTTTCTAATGCTGTGTGGGCTTCCAGGAGGTCGGCATGGGTTTCCAAGACGATTTGCATATTTTCAGATGGGATAGCCTTGAATTTCTCTGGGTCGATTTCCTGTGGTGAACCCTCCATTGCTGCTTCCAAGTTTTCTTCGTTATGTCTCTGAAGTCGCTTATTTTCCTCGAGTGTTGTAGACATGTAATTCTGTAATAGGGCCAGGTTGCGTCGAAGCTTAAGATTCTCTGTTATCTGGGAGTGTAGCAGATCATCAAGTTGTTGCTTTTCTTCTGCGTCTAACTGGGGTGGATTGGCGACTAATTGGTCATGTTGCACTTGCAATGAATCATATTGCTGCTGTAAGATCCGCGTCTCCTTCTCTAAATCAATGAATCGTGCTTGTAGCGCTTCATGGCTTCAGAAGAGGCTTGTATGCTGGTTATCCAGATGCTGGTAGTGTTGTTGTAGTTGAGACATACACTGGTACATATTATTAAATACATTATTAATGGGAGTGGATGCGGGAAAGGTGTTGAATGCAGAAGGGAAGGGAAAGGGGAATGGGAGCGTGTATGTTGTGCTCGAAAAGGGTGAAGTTGGTGGTGGGGGAATGGGAGATTGTGGACGTATGGGAAGAGAGAGAGGTGCGGAGGTGGGTGATATGTCCATGAAGTCAAAAGTGGATGCAGTCGTGGGAGTGATTGTGAACATGGGAATTGTGGGTGCAGTGATGGTGGTGAAGGTGTAAAGTGGTGTGTGTAGCTGTGAATATGAACTGCCAGGAAGTGTGATCGGGGGAACGGGGTTTTCCGTGGCTGCAGTTAGAATTACAGTGTCAGTGGTAGTGTATACAAGTGAGGTGGTGATAGGGTGTGTGGGTTGTGTGGATTGACTGACAGTCTGTGCTTCGGTATGGGCAGTGGACTCTGAGGCGGTAACAGTAGTGGTTACACTGGTAGTGGGAGGTGAAGTTGGTGGAGTTGGAGGTAGGGGTGGTAAAGGGGGTGATGGGGGTGCACTGGATGTATGGGCTTCCTCAGTTTCCTGAATGATATGAGTTGTGCCCGTGGTTGTGGATGTGGTGCCCTGTGGTTCTGATACTAATATATTCATTTGTTTTCCTGATCGAGGGAGGCGTCTGCCGTATCGTCGCTCCGATCTTCTCGAGTGTGCAAGAGCTGTATGCACCATCTCAGGTACCCCCAATGCATCAGAAATCATATCAAGGGTTGCTCGGCATTGCTCGTCCACACCTTCCTCTTCAAGGATTTGGTTCATGAGGGCTTTTCCTGCTGCAAGGGACAGTTTGTGCTGTTCTTGAACTCTGTTGCTGGTATCATACAGCTTTTTCAATTCCTTCGTATAAGCCGGGGCACCCTCAAGTTCTTGTAGAACTTCTTGTTCATATTCCTGCTCTTCTTCTTCTGTTTGTCCACCTTGTTCCTCCTCCTGCTCTTCTTCTTCTTCATCCTCCACTTCCACTACTCCTTGTTGTCTAGGATGGGGTTGGTCTGTAGCAGTTTGTTGCCCACTAGCTTGCTCTGCCTCGACTTCCGCGTTAACAGCCTCGATTATTCTGGCTACCTCCTCGTCAGTTAGGTCTTCTAATGTGAAGCCGTGAGGAAACTCTAGGTCGGTTGGTACAGGTGGAAACACCAGATTTGGTCCATCAGTGCTGTGTCTTGGTAATCTGATAGTGAAGGGTTGTACACGCCTCGGAAGTCGTGGAGTTGTCTCTGGTGTCAGTGTCGCACCGCGGGCTTGTGCACAGGGCATCTGAACTGCACCTCTCATTTTCTTTGATGGAGGCCCTGCGGTTGATAGTCTACGTTGAAATTCCTGTACCCTGGTCCAAATTAATGCCCTTTGAACTGGCACATCATAAGCCAAACATCTATACACAATTTTGGTGAGGGCACAGCATCCATACAGTACCGACTTTTGCTTTTTATACCACCGTTGATGTGCCAAGTGGATTTGGTCGATAATCCAATGCGGCATGTTGATTGTCAAATTGAAGGCATCTCCTAAATATAGACTGAACCATATCTTCTTGGGTGGCATGGTGAACCGCTCTTGAGCTGGGAACGCGAAATGTTGCATGACCATTCGTAAGTGAATGGCGATTGTGGGTGTCATTGCCACCATGTCTTTGAGCTTAGTCAGGTTCCTGTTCTTCATGTTATCCGGGACCATCATCTCTTTTTCGGTGGGGATATGCATGCCTTTCATGTCAAGAGCTTCCCTCACCAAGTTGTTTGTCAATATGAAATGCTTTAATTCATTACCTCTGGTAAGTGATGGTAGAACGAAGGTACTATATCCCTTTTTCTCTTTACTAGGGGTCAGAGTGCTAATTAATTAGGAACACCGTAGAAAATCTGGCTTGGGTAACTGAGCCTTGAAATAGTCGTAGAGTCCGGCCTTCTTCCAGATGGGTTTCAGACCTTCATCATTTTGAAGCCTCTCAAATTCCCTGGTGAAAAAATGATATCCGCCCCATCGCCCGTTGAACTCTATCTCAGCCTCCCACATGTAAGTGCACCCAGAGATCCGGCCACATCACTGAACCAATGTGAGTTTTTGCTGACCGGCATTGTGTGCCCCTGTGGAGGATTCTGAATCGGTATGGCGTGTAATGCCCTCAATGCCACTGGGCATTCCTTCAATTCCTCTTCAATGGGAAGACTTTCAATGTCCACGATTTGGGGGCTGGTGCCTGCCTGGGAGCTAGTTCCTACCTCGGCCATGGTGAAGAGACTGGTCACCGGTTCTATGAGAATAGACAAATGAATGTTAACATTGCAAATGGACACCAAGCGTTCATGCGTCCCCATTACAACATTAACATGATTTTAGTGAGAGGTTAGTAGGTCAACAAGTGCTCGGTAATCGTGTGTGTAGTTAGAGAATGGATAATCCTAAGAGCTAAATGGAAAGGTGTGGTGTATGAGTGATGAAGTTAGTAAGTGGATATGAATTTACAAATGAGGTTCGGGGGGTTTATTACACGTTTTGGGCTGCCAAACAAACAGAATGGCTATTGGTCTTGATTTTGTGGAGACTCTGGAGGGCTTGGTGAGAGCATATGCTTGGAAATGAGGCTTTTTAGGTTACCCATTTACAAGTGATTCTACTCGTGCTCATGGGTGAATATGTGTTCGTGCGTGGTGTATAAGAATGGGTATCAGATGTTAGGGTGAGTGGACCATGTTGTACGCGATGTGGTTTCTGTGTAGCTATTTGAGCCCGCAAGCAAGCCTTAGGCACCCAAATTTGTCTTGATTGTGGGCTAGCCTTCATCGACTTCTTGGGTACCCAGATAGACTTCATTTTCGCAGAAGAATTTCTGAAAGACTTCTTATTAGTTTCGTGTCGTTGATTACTAATAAGAATCTTTGCCCGTGTGGTTGGCTTGATCACAACAGGTTGTTCGCCTTTCCGCACCCACACTTGTTTCAATGGCTGAGACATCCTACTTCTCACGTTCGTTTGGTCTCCGGCATAGGTAGTCTTCTGTATTTGATCTGTCGTTGGTTGCTGCATCCCTCTGACCTTTGGAAAAGACGAGAGTTCCGTTTTGTCCTTGACTTCTTTATTGAAATCATCATTCCTCTACATCACATAGTTTTGGACAAGAACAGCATGGTCATCTTCATGTGTACTCCTGGAAGGACCAGGAGTGTGTGCCTTGCCTAATTCCTTGAGTGCTTCACTTTCTAACTCAATTGTAATGTGTTTCTCATTGAGCCAAACCTGAAGAAGTCCACTTCTTAGGTTTAAATTGACTGCATGGTCATAGATCCAATCTTGACCCAAGACCAGAGGCTCAGTGAGGTCCTCATCTTGACACACTAGTACTTTCACTGTCATTAAAACATCTTGAATGTGGAGGGGAAGCTCCACCTCGCCCATGCAAGGGTTTCCACACCTCCCAATCCTATGAGATAGGCTTCTATAGGATTGACATTTAATTTCAACTTTTGACAGTAAGAAAATTTAACAACACTAGTGGCTGCACCTGAGTCAATCAAGGCTCTTATAGTCCTTGCACCCTTTCCTTGTCCTATCTCTAAGGTTACAAAAGGTCGTCTATCAATTATTCTATGAGAACTTATTCCTGAGACTTCACACATTGCCATATGATAACCTGGGTCCGCATAGTCATCTACCCTGGCCTGATCTCTACCCAGTCTTCGCAACCTCATCCTTCAGATGCGTTCCAATGCTTCCGTCTGTGCCTCTTCTCGAACTCGTTTTTCCTCCTCTTTACGTTTTTTGGTACTGTTGAGTCGATTTAGCATCTCTTCAGTCAGGGGTTCTTGGTATAATTTGACTCTGCATCCGCTTATATAGCTAGGGAGAACATCACCTTCCAGTGTAGCGAGTTGAACTGCTCCACTGGTTGAGATCCTATTTATGATCATAGGTCCATAACCTCTCTTTTGAAGCTTTCTTGCATGTTGTTTTAGGGTATACACCAACACTAAGTCTCCGGCCTTCAAGCCTTTATCCTTAACATGGGCATCAAAGTATGCCTTCTGTCGTTTCTTAACTGCATATATCCCCGCAGCCGCCCTCAGTCTTGTTTCTCCTAACCGTTCAAGGTCAAAGAGTCTAGAGGAGAGTTCATGACCCGTCCATTCATGCTCTTGTGCTACTTTTAATGTAGGTATCAAGAAGTCCAATGGTAGCACTGCATTTTGGCCAAATACCATCTGAAAGGGGGTGGCTTGGAGTACCGTTTTATAGGCAACTCGGTATGCCCAAACAGCATGGTGTAGTTGTTTGTCCCAATCAGAGCGTTTATTATTCACTAGTTTGGTCAACACATTGCACAAGATCTTGTTTGTGCTTTCGGCTTGTCCATTAGCTTGTGGGTGATAGGGGGCAGACTTCTTGTGTACAACCAAGAACTCTTGAAGTAGATTTTCAATAACTTGATTCAAGAAGTGAGTGCCTCTATCACTAACTAGCTCTATAGGTAGCCCGTATCTTGTGAACACATTCTCAAATAAGAACTTGGCCGTCGTTTGAGCATCGTTCTTTGTAGTAGCTTTTACCTCTACCCACTTTGTTAGATAGTCTATGTCAACAATGATGTATTCAGCATGTGAACCCTTAGCTGGGGGATTAATAGGACCTACAAAGTCTATTCCCCACTTAGAGAATGCACGTCCACCCATCATAGGTTTCAGGGGCATCTCATCTTTGCGTATAGGATATTGAGTTTGCTGACAAACATCACACCTCTTCACATAGGTATGTGCATCCATGTGAAGGGTCGGCCATCATAAGCCTGCAAATAGGATTGCCTTGATCACCCGATCTGGTCCAAAGTGTCCTCCTGCTACACCTAGGTGAGCAGTTTCCAAGATCTTGAGATATTCACTCTCATGGACACATAGTCTCAGGTAACCATCTTTACCACGAGTAATCTAGGGCTTCTTGTTCTAGACTTCTTTGTCTCGTCAGGGTCACCAATAAGCGAGTAATCTAGGGCTTCTTGTTCTAGACTTCTTTGTCTCGTCAGGGTCACATCTTGAGGGAATGTTTTCGTCCTCAAGAAGGCTATTAATGGTTCACTCCAATCTGGCACTATGGACACTTGATAAAGAGTGGCATGTTCTACAGGTGGTTTAGTGCAACAGATTGGGCATTCCTTGCACAACTTTTGGACATCAGCTTCCATAGTCGGCCAATGCACTCCAAGTCTCCTTATTGTCTGTAGGGTTCGTTGCTTTGAGTACTGTTGCTCTAATGCACCTACATGTGCTAATTGCAACCATTTAGCGTACTCGTCCTCTTCCACACAACAAGCCAAGATCCCTTGATCTGTATGCTTGTACATACTTCCTGCCATGATGTGGTACTTTTGGGCCTTTATTATCTCCCTATCTTGAGTGTTTATGAGTGGGTGATTGGGCCCGTATGTCAATACTGGCACTAATGGCTTAGCCCACTGAGGTACAACTTCCAAATTAAACAAGTAAGCATCAGGAAGGTCATCTGATACTCCTTGTGGGGCTTCTCCAGATGTGAGCCTAGAGAGATGGTCTGCTCTCAAGTGATTCTTCCCTTTCCTCACCACTACTTCAAAGTCATATTCCATTAGTAAGAGAAACCATCTTACTAATCGGCGTGTATTGCATGGTTTGTTTACCAAGTACAATAATGCCTGATGATCGGTAAAAAATTTTAACTTATTTGCAAGCAAATAGTGTCTAAACTTTTTAACTGCATATACCATGCCTAATCCTTCTCGTTCGGTGGTGGTATAGTTCCGTTCAGCTGCATTCAACTGTCTACTAGCATAGGCAATTGGAAGGTCCATATTACCTTCGCCCGTAGGTTGTGCGAGTACACACCCAATAGCATAATTGGATGCATCTACATGAACATGAAAAGGCTTATTCCAATCTGGTGTGGTCAAGATTGGTGCTGAACATAATCGTCGTTTAAGCTCATTGAAGGAATTCTCACATTCATCAGTCCACTCAAAGTTGGTCAAAAGTCTGTATAGAGGCTTTGCTATGATGGCATACATGTGTATAAACCGTCGGTAATAACCACAATGCCCCATGAAAGCTTGTACTTCCTTGACATTCTTTGGCTTAGGTAGCTCGCCGATGGCTCTTACTTTCTCTTCATCGGTGGATATGCCACTCTTTGACACTATGTGTCCTAGAATCTTGCCTTGCCTGACCATGAAAACACACTTTTCTGGGTTCAAGCAGACTTGATACTCTCGACATTTGTCAAAGATTTGTCTGAGTTCAGGGATATGGGTTTGTCTAATGTTGGAATGAGCACAGAGGTCATCAACATAGACCTCTAAATTCTTCCTCAAGAACTCTTTGAACACATGACACATCAATCTTTGGAAGGTTGCAGGACCATTGGTAAGCCCAAATGGCATTATCCTAAAGGCGAATATGCCCCATTCTGTGGCAAAAGCTGTCTTATGCTGGTCTTCCGGAGCAATGGCTACCTGATTGTAGCCCGAAAATCCATCAAGGAAGCTTTACACTTCCTTGCCTGCTACTCTTTCTAGCAGATGCTCAGTGATAGGGAGCGGATAGTTGTCTCGAATAGTGGCTTCATTAACCTTCTTCAAGTTAATGCACACATGTAACTTTCCATTCTTCTTGGGCACCACTACAATGGGGGATACCCACTCAGTGTGCTCAATTTCATAGATGAATCCAGCTTCTACCAATCTATCTATCTCCTCTTTTATCTTGGCAGCATAATTATTGTTATATGTATATGGCATCTGTTTAGAGGGTTTGGCATCTGCGGTCATGGGGATAGTGTGTGAGCATATGTTAGGGTCCACACCTTTCAAATCCTTGTAACTCCAAGCGAATAGATCTCTGTATTCTCTTAGCAAGGCTATCAACTCATACTCCTCTTCTTCCGTCAGGTCATGCCCTATGTAAGTGCATCTCTCTTCTCCTTCTTCCATGGCTACAACTATTTTCTTGGTGGTTTCTTTGTTATCATAGGCCTCTCCTGATTGAGCTTCACGTCTTGGCATTCTTACCATGACTCTTCTATCGTCTATCTCATACTTTTTAAAGTTTTCAGGGACCTCAAAACAAAGATTCTTCCTCTTCTGGTGTGACTTCTCTCTTCTTTCTTTTCTTTCCTTCATCCTTAGGGGTCACTTGTGTGGCTAACCTTACATCATTTGTAAGCTCTCCGTGTCTCTGGGGTTGAAATTCTACCTCATAGAAGTATTCTTCATCTGATGCAAAAGGTGGGTCCATAATGATTGACTCTAGGTCGGAGTCACTTGCATCCTCAAATGCATCAGAGCTAGGTTCGCATTCTTCTAGAACTGCCTCTCCCATGATTGGCTCTATGGAGAAAACTGATATGTCATAGCCATCCTCATCACAGTGTGGTGTCCATTGTTCTTCATTGATGGCTACATCCATGGTTGCTAGGATCTCTGCCCAGCCGTGGGGTTCAAATTCTTCATCAGGAAATACTATAGGTGCATAGGCTGGGTCTTGAATGGATCTATGGGTTTCTTTTGCACCTATCTCTCTGGCATTTTCTCTCTTCTCTTCTTCCACTGCCACTTTACACATCCATAAGTGAGTGTCTTCATGCATCCATGAGGATCCTGATCCTATGGAGTGCACAGACTCTGTATCATCTTTGGCCCTATGAATAGGATTCCATTGGATAGGAGGGACATCTCTATGAGAGTAATCTTTGAGATTAACCTTGGTCGTGACACCCAGGTGTTGCAAATACAAGGAATTGGTTCCCCAATCTTGTACCACTTGCAACTGGCGCATAAATGGTCTTCCCAAAATCATCTCATAGGCATGGTTCTTGCTAAAATCACAGATAGCAAATGTGTGCTCAAACTCTACACCATAAGTAGTGAGATTTATTCCTTCTAGCAAGCCTAAGGGTCTTTCTATGTGACCATCAGCCATTTGCAATTTCATCCTCATGGGCCTGAGTGCTGGCTTGCCCCAACGCTTCCATAGGGAAATGGTAGCAATTGCAACTCTTGCACCAGAGTCCAGAATTGCCTTGGTTGTGTATCCTTGATGGGTGATGGGAAGATAAGTGTTTCCTTCTTCCCCTTCACTCATGTCTCCTATCTTGTCCAAAGGTATCTTTGGCACTGTGCGATGAGATCCAACCTGGGAACGATGTTTTGCTATCTCTGGTACTTGTTTGGCTACATGTTTCCATAGCTTTGGCCTTACTTTGAGCAGCTCTTCTAAAGTGAGATTGCACTACACTTTAGTATTCTTCACTACCTCCGTATTCCTAGGTATGATTGAGTCTTCGTTCCTTACCATGACTGTGGGTGCTCTCATACAAGTGGACTTAGCTTCCCATGGGCCTGTGAAGTGGGGTAATTCATGTAAAGAATTAACTCAAAGTCTAATCTCTCTTGAGACTGGGTGCTCTCCTACTCTCCATAAATAGATGGGATGTCTTGTGGGAATTGGTCATGTGCATCATCCACTAGTTCAATGGGAGGAGGGACTTCACTTTCTTTAGCCCATTTGTCTTCTTGAATCTCTCGGAGGAATTCTGGGGTGAACCGATTCATAGAAGAAGATGTGTCTGGCTCCGTAGAGTTAGGCACATAGGCCTGGGCAGGTAGGCTTTCTCTTTCGCTTGTCCTGCCCTTATTTGGCAGGATGGGTTCCTTTTCTGATTGTGCAATTAGCCTTTCCAATCTTTCTAGCAGTCCATCAAAGTGCAATTGTGTCTTAGCTAAACTAGAGATGTTAAAGAGGCGACTGGCTTCAAAGATGGTTTGAGCCAATTCCACCATCTTAGCACAAATTTTGGTTCGTTCAAGCTCTAGTTCTGCTCTAGGGTAACACTTTTCTTGATCGGTTATGTTTGGCCCTTCTTGGATTCTGGCCTGATATGCTTTGAGCATCATATTCAGGTCCTCAGGAGTGGGATCGGCTAGGACTGATCCTACTCTAGGGGGTGGTGGGTTTGTGTGAGGAGGGTTGGAAGGTGTTGGATCGGATGATGATGGGAATGGTGGGGGTGGGGTAGTGTGAGAGGGAGTTTGAAATGTGAGTTCAATTATCCTGGCTTTTGTTTCCCTTAGGCTTTCCTCGAGTTCACTCATCTTCTTAGCCCATTGCCTCTTCATTCTTTCTCTACTATCTCTCCAGGATCTAGTTCTCTTCTTGGTTATGCTCTCAGTGTCACTAGCCTCTGAGCTCTTTTCCTGGCTTACCCCTTGGTTTTGCTGCAATGCCTGAGCTCTAGTGACTACTTGTACTGGTGCAGTGGACGTCACACTTCCTGTAGAGTCTACTACTAACCCAACAACATTGATAGGAGTGATTTTTGGCATATTAATGGGATTCTTTGGACAATCTCGTAGGAGATGCTCCTTTCCACAATCTTGGCAAAAGCCTTGAATTGTCACTAACTGGGGTTGTGTAGGTGGAGGTAAGGGGCAATCACGAATGAGGTGATCTCCCTGACATCTGTAGCATGGTCCTCTAGGGAATGGGGGTCTTACCTGCCTAGGTTTGGGTCTAGAGTTAGGGTTTGTGTACATTACATTTGTGTACTCTGGCTCCCAACTAGGTTCACTTGGTTCTTCACTGTAGTAGGACTCACCATGTTCAGGAGATTTCATGTAGTAAGCTTGGGGACTATCAATATGTGTAGAATCAAAGCTATGGTCACTGGGATCACTTTCTGAAAGCAATGGTGTTACTGGCACTATAGCCCTATTCAAATTCTCTTCTGCAGCTGCATACTTTACCGGAATTACATTAGCTGGGGCAGGGGGTTGTTGTGCTAACACAGGCTGAGGCCTTTGTTGGTTTTGGTATTGTGGTGGGTAGGTTGGTTGAGGCCTAGCATACTGCTGAGGTGGGTACTGGTTCTGGTATCTTTCTTGTTGAGGGTATGGTTGTGGGTACGTCTGCCTAACTGCTTGCTTATTGTAGGGGCAATCTTGCGCGGTGTGATTGGTGTACCTCCGTTCTATGGTGCAGTACTGGCTACTAGGATTTACTTGGGGTTGAGCCATAATGGGACATACATTCGCCATGTGGTCACCACCGCAAGTATAGCATCTCTTTACTGGGGCAAATCTTGGAATTTGTTTGCTAGAGACACCTAGTTTTTGAGCTACCTTTTTTGCGAGTTCCTCAATAGATGTAGATTGCGAGGAAGAGAGGCTAGAACGCTATCGAAATCTTTGTAGATTTTTGAAAGCTCTAGTTCCTCCCCTAGGTTATCCTCAATGTCAATGCACATGCGTACACACTCTTCTATGGTCCTAGGGTCCTTCAAGTACACATAGGATCGCAACTTTGTACTTAGCAATCCATCCAAGAATAAGGCCACTTGTTTGGCTGATGTGGGCAACTCAAGACCAGGGCATCTCTCAAGATATTGCCTAAACCTTCTTCCTGCAAGTGTCACGGTCTCTTGAGGAGTCTGCTTGAAGCTATGTATCAATGAGGAAGTATTATGCCTTATGCCGCTTTTAGAGAATTCGGTGATGAAAGCTTCTAAGAGTTGGTCTATGCTCCTGAACTGTCTCTCATCCAATGGTTGAAACCACGTAAGGGTTGTGTTCCTAAGGGTTAGACCAAAGGCATTATACTGCGTGAATAGGTCCTCAACTTGCTCAGCTCTCAAGACTTGCCTAAACTCGGCCACATGATCATATGGGTCTCCTGTGCCATCGAAGTAGTTCTTCATGGACTTAACTAGCTGAGTCGGTCTCAATGTTCTGGTGTGTTCCCTAGGCCTTGGCAGAGGGAAATCATCAGCATTCCTTTGGTTCCTTGGGGCTCTAAGTCCCTCAGGTTCCGCTCTATTTGTTTCCGTTCTCGTTCTTTCTCTTCCCACTGGATTGGCAAAGCTTACCTCAGGTCTATCTCTATGTCTGTTTCTTTGAGCTCCATGAGCTTGGGATGTTCCAGCTCCTGGGTGACCAAAGGACACATTTGATCTTGGTTGGGGGAAAATAAATTCACCTTTCCAAGTGTAAGCCTGCCTATCATTTTCTGTAACCACAAAGATCCTCTCTGAAGCATGATCTAAGTAGGTCACTCTGCCTGGGCTATCAGGATCTTTGAACTCATATATCATGGTTGTTCCTACCTCATTTGGCTGATCAGATCTATACCTCCAAAAGGCTTCATCAGTCTCTCGGTTCAGGAGTAGATCTATGCTCTTATTGTCCTGGGGAACCCACTTGGGATGGAGGATTCTAGTAAGAACAGATTTTCCTCGAGGGGTCCTAGAAGGTGATCAAAAGAAAAAGAAAAGACAAGGAGTGAAACAAGACGAGGAGGATCAATTGTTCGAAGTACAGGAAAATTTCAAGAAATATGAAGTTGAGGAACGAAAAAATTTTGGTACGAATGCCTAAGAGAGAGGCCACAACAGGAGAAGCATATGATAACAAAGAAAAGACCAAAAAAATTGTAGTCACCACTGAAGAGAACGAAGAGAGATATACGTACATAGGAGATGACCTAAGTAAAGAAGAGGAAGTAGAGTTGGTAGCCTTATTAAGGGAATATAGGGACGTGTTTGCGTGGCACTATAGAGACTTGAAGGGAAAAGATCCGAAGATTTGTTCTCATATGATCCCCATGACCGATGATGCCAAGCCCACCAAACAAAAGCCCTACACATATAATGACACTTATGGAGCTAAAATCAAAGAAGAAATCGATAGATTGATTGAAGCTAGCTTTATCTATGAGCTTGAACATACGGAATGGGTTTCCCCCATCATTGTGGTACCCAAGAAGAATGGAAAGTTGTGTGTATGTATTAACCTCAAAAAAGTGAATGCCGCCACAATAAAAGATAGTTTTCCACTTCCAATCACTGATCATTTATTGGAGAGGGTTGCAGGCAAGGAAGTTTATAGCTTCCTTGATCGATTTTCAAGTTACAACCAAGTAGCCATTGCCCCAGAAGATCAACATAAAACGTCCTTTTCCACAGAGTGGGGAGTCTTTGCATTTTGAGTGATGCCATTTGGGCTCACCAATGCACCTGCAACATTCCAAAGGCCCATTTGTCATGTCTTCAAAGAGTTCTTGTGAAAGAGCTTAGAAGTATATGTGGACGATTTATGTGCACATTCCCAACAACGAAAATCTCACATCCCTGAGCTCAGATAGATCTTCAACAAGTGTAGGGAATACAAGTGTGTTTGAACCCTGAGAAGTGTGTGTTCATGGTACGTCAAGGTAAAATCTTAGGTCATATTGTTTCTAGGAACAGAGATGAGGACAAGGTAAAAGCCATAGCGGAGTTGCCGAGGCCAAGGAATGTTAAAGAGGTACAAGCCTTTATGGGCCATGGTGGATATTACCGTAGGTTTATTCACATGTTTGCAATTATAGCTAAGCCTCTGTATGCCTGGTTGACAAATTTTGAGTGGAGCGACGAATGCGAGAAGTCCTTCAATGAGCTGAAAAGACGCTTGTGCATAGCCCCAATACTGACCACTCTCGATTGGAACAAGCCATTCCATGTACACGTGGATGCATCCAATTATGCAATAGGATGTGTGTTGTCACAACCAATAGGAGAAGCAAATTTAGATTGCCTATAGCATATGCTAGTAGGCAATTGAATGCTACTGAAGGAAACTACACCACAACTGAAAGAGAAGGTTTAGGCATGGTATATGCTGTGAAGAAGTTTAGACACTACTTATTGGCCAACAAGTTTAAGTTTTTCACTGATCATCAAGCTTTATTATACTTGGTCAATAAACCTTGCAATACAGGACGCTTAGTAAGATGGTTCCTCTTACTAATGGAATATGACTTTGAAGTTGTTGTCAGGCAAGACAAAACTCACCTCAGAGCAGATCACCTTTCACGCATCACTTCAGGAGAGCCCTTGCAAGGAGTGTCTGATGAATTGCCCGATGCCTATTTGTGCAATCTAGAAGTTGTTCCTAAATGGGCAAATACGTTGGTACTAGTCCTAACCTTTGGACCTGCAAATAAGAATATGAAGACAAACAAGGATGACATTGTACAATCCCAAAACTATCAAATATTGGCAGGAAGAATGTATAAGCAAGATACGAAAGGTGTTCTAGCTTGCTGTGTCGAAGACGATGAACATAGTAGTTGGTTGCAACAAGCCCACGAATGATTTTTTAGGGAATCACTATTCTAAACAACGAACATTGAAAAATCTAAAACTTTTAGGTGTGTATTGGCCTAGCATGGACAAAGAAATACATGAGTGGATTAAGAATTGTCCAACGTGCAAAGAGAGACCCCCGGTGGAGCATGTGACTCTTTATCACGTATCATTAATTCCCGATTGGAGTGCTCCGTTGGTAGAATTCATGACATCAGGGACATTACCCAATGAGGTTGGTCTAGCAAGGAAACGAAGCATGGAGCAAGAAGCTAAAGACTACGCCCTCATAGGAGATAACCTATATCGAAGAGGCAATTATGGTTACCTAATATTGTGCGTTCATGAATCAGACTATTTGAGAATCTTAGAAACTACCCATAGCAGTGTTGCACGTGGACATTTTGGTCTTGACAGAGTAATTAAGACTATTCTATTCTCAGGACTTTGGTGGCCCAGTCTTCATATGGATGCACATACCTATGTGAAGAAATGTGACACATGCCAACGTGCCCAGTATCCAATTAGAAAAGATGAGATGCCTTTGAGGCCAATGATGGGAGGACGTGCATTTTCGAAATGGGGTATAGACTTTGTAGGTCCTATCAACCCCCCGGCTAGAAACTCCCATGCAGAGTACATTATTGTAGCCACATATTACCTTACCAAGTGGGTAGAAGTCAAAGCCACAACAAAAAATGAGGTTCAAATGACGGCTAAGTTCTTATTTGAGAACGTGTTCACCAGATATGGACTACCAATAGAGTTAGTAAGTGATAGAGGCACACACTTCTTGAATGAAGTCATTGAACATCTTCTCTAAGAATTCTTGGTGATACATAAGAAGTATGCCCCTTATCATCCACAAGTTAATGGACAAACCGAGAGCACAAACAAGATCCTATGTAATGTATTGAAAAAACTAGTAAATAACAAACGCTCTGATTGGGACAAACAACTTCATCATGTTGTTTGGGCCTACCGAGTTGCCTACAAAATGGTCCTCAATGCCACCCCATTTCAGATGATCTTCGGACAAAATGTTGTGCTACCTTTGGACTTCCTAATCCCAACTTTAAAAGTAGCACAAGAGCATGAATGGAATGGACACTAGTTATCCTCTAGGATCTTTGATCTAGAACGCTTAGGTGAGACAAGGCTATGAGCGGTGGCAGGCATCTATGCTGCAAAGAAAAGGCAAAAGGCATACTTCGATGCACATATCAAATATAAAGGCTTGAAAGAGGGAGACCTAGTGTTGGTTTACACCTTAAAGCAACATGCCTGTAAATTGGAAAAAATAGGATACGGACCCATGATCATTAATAGAATTTCCACTAGCGGTGCTGTTACACACTAGAAGGCGATGTCTTGTCGAGCTATATTAGTGGTTGTCGAGGTATCAAGAATCTCTTACAGAGGATATGCTAAAGAGAACACTACTAGGAAGCGCAAAGAAGAAGAGTTAAGGGTTAGAGAAGAAGCACAGGCAGAGGCTAGAGAACGCATTAGGAGAAATAAGTTAAGACGCCTAAGCCTAGATATCAATCTTGAGGCCCCAAGATACCACATGGCCATGTGTCAAACATCAAGTGCAATTGCTTCTCAAATAATTGATTGACATCCATTTGTGACCATAGCAGTAGGACAAGGGAAGAATGCAAGAACTATGAGAGCATTGGTTGACTTAGGTGCAGCAACTAGTGCAGTTCATACTACCAAGACCTGCAATTGGACATCAAGCCTATAGAAGCCTATCTCATAGGATTGGGAGGTGTGGAAACCCCTTGTTTGGGCGAGGTGGAACTTCCCATCTACCTTCAAGATATTCAAATGAAATTCAAAATGCTAGTGTGTCATGATGAAGGCCTTACAGAGCCACTTGTCTTGGGTCAAGACTGGATCTATGACCATGCCGTCAACTTAAACCTTCAAAGACGACTTCTTCAAGTTTGGGTACACGAACAATGCATCACATTAGAATTAGAAAATTGCATGAGCACAAATCCAAGTAGCATACATTCTCTTATTTCCTATAGGCCCAATCTGAGCAAAGAAGATGTTGTATGTGTCAAGAAAGCTATGATCCGGAAGGACGCAATCATTAGAGAACGGTCTCAAAAGAGAGAGGACCCCTCTTCTTTTTCAATGACTACTGCAACCACCATAACTCAACCAAAAAGGCAAGCAACATAGCACATGAAAACCGCTATATCAAATCGACAAAGAGAATCAAGAAGAGAGTAGCTCCAGGCATGAAGCAGATCTAGGTACGAAAAGGAGAGCAACCACCAGCCACGCCAACACAATGCCCACCCAGGTAAGCCAACCATGCAAAAACAAGAGCCAAGCAACCAGGACTAGCTCACCTAGAATGCCTCCGAAAAATTTGGGTGCCTAAGAAGTTAGTTGCAGCTCAACAAGGGCGCTTACAAATGTGGGCACCTAAGAAGCTCTTACATACACTACAACCTATGCTCTCTCACATGCAAACGGTCTCGACAAAGAAGCCAAGGAAAGAAAAGGGTAAGAATCACACACAAAGAGCCACAGCGGATCAAATCACCTCTTCAACACTAATAGAAAAACAACCATTTTGGAAGCCAAAAGCACTAGTAGCACCAACAGAACTAAAGGGCCAACCACGAGGACTACAAAATTCAAGCAACCACTCAAAGATGAAGAAGTCAAAAGTAACCTACACACAGCCACACACAGTTTTAAGATGGATCCCTATCAAGAGGAAAGATCAATTGTCATTAGAGGATCCAATGGATGCCTCCAACAAAGGCTACATCAACATCTGCAAGAAACAGTGAAAGCCTCGACGTGCAACAACCATGTGCCTTTAGCATAACCTTGTCTTTTGCACCATTCATGTCATGCATTTCCAAAGTAAGCATCAATATAGGGCCACATTACACGGTCGTGCATAGGCACAATTGACAATCCCAAGCACATAATACACATTTGACATATGTAAAAGAGTTTATTGATACTAAACACCCTCTTCTTGTTTTGTGACATTGTTATAAAAAAAATTTTAAAAAAAAGAAGAAGAAGAAAAAGAAATAGGATCAGGCACTCAAAGAACCTCATCAATGAACCGTCAACAAGGACGTCCATCAACAGAACGACAAGCTAATGGTCAATCACCATGATGAGAGCACCACACAAAGAGTTGAAGATCGACGAACCTTTCACCATGGTAAGAATTGTATGCTTCAACAACAACATAACCATGATCGATTAGGAAACCTCTTCGTCAGCATACCCTTGAGCACTTAGCTCAAACCCCAACTTCTTGCACCATAAGTCTTCCAATGCATTTCCCAAGTATGCATGCATAGGGCTGCATTACAAAGCCATGCACAAGGAACATATTTTCTTCAACCCACGCACTAATGCAATTACCCATCATACATTATGGGTTACAAGTACTTGGCATGAAAACGAGGAAAGCCATCTGTGGAAGAACCAGAGGACATCAAGGTGACAACAACAAGAGCACACAAGCAATCCACCACGAGAGTTGCTCATAACCAACATTGACAGTCTCTTTTGAGTAGCTCACAATCTTTGGAAAGCTCACAAAGACACCATCAAGCTGGAATACATGAAAAAGTACATACAAAGGTAGCAGTGACAAAATGAAGAACTAGACAACTGCCCAAGCTACAATTGGAAGATGGACCGCTCTTGTAGATACATGATGGACACCATCTCTCCAAGCACCATGGAACCACCACTACAACAAGGGTCTGTCAGGGACGATAGACTCTAGAGGGGGGGGAGTGTTGACAGTCAAGGTCACACACAAGCATGGAAGCGCATTAGTGAAGTGGACACAAGAAGAGTGAGCATATAGGGAGCTCCAAGAAGCACATGTCAAATGTTTAGAAGAAATCCCTATAAAAATAGTGATTTTTATCACTAAAAATCATTGTAAATACCATTTTCCATTTTTATAACTCCATTTTGTTCAAGCCAAGGAGTCCTTGAGCTTGAGGAGTATTAGAAGTATCATCCTACCAGTTTTCATAATTTTTAGACTCCGTTTGAGCCCCAAAATAAGCCCTAGAACCTAATTTTTAACTAGGCCGGACACTAGGTCTGGACAAGGCCAAAATTACTCAAAAAACTATAAAAAGGGTTGGAGAGATCATTTGAGGGGCTAGTTTGTTGTAGATTTCAGCTTTGTAGGAGAGTTCTTTTGTAATCAAAGATCTTCCATTGTTCCACTCTTTGCTCTTACCTTATGCACGTATGTGTGTATGTGTGTGCATGCTTGTGTGCTTTCGCTCACACACTTGTGCCGTCACTTGCTCTTGGTCTTCATACCGGTCCTCACGTCTCCGCGGATTGACATTTATGAGGTGAATCTCCTCACGTTGGTACTTGCCATTGTGCTAGAGTGACACCCACTATCATAGCGCTTATGCAGGCTATTTCATCTTCTTGTGCCAAAGATATATACAAGTTTTGGTTTGCCAGTATAAGCATCTTGAAGTCTACTACAGGTTTAGCAGAACTTGTCAAGATAGTTTTGTTCAAATTTTTCAGATACAGTCTTTTTCTGCATCATGGTATTTTAGTCAATGGCCATGGCTGAAAGCAGTGATATATTTCGTATGTTGGCTGTTGAGGATAAGTTGGGCATGATCTCAAGCCATCTATTGCCCATCTGCATGTTTTTGGTTGTTTGACATATGCGTTAGTGCCTGAAAAACATCGCAGAAAATTGGATGATAAAGTAGTAAAATGTATTTTTGTTGGGTACAATTCTGAAAGTAAAGGCTATCCTTTGTATCATCCACAGACTAAACACATTTTGGTTAGCCGCGATGTTGTTTCTGTGGAAGATGTTATTCAACCATTGCTTTCATGTACTAAGGAGATATCTGTTAGCTCCAAAGACATGTATGATACTTTGCTGCCTCTTTCTACAGGTGGACAATCTAGTGCTGGTCCTAATGAGGCAACTTCTCAGCATTTGCAGGTTTCATGTGATGATGCAGATCATCCCATTTCTCATGCAGGTTTACATGATGCACTTGTTGATGAGAGAGCGGACATTGAGAAGGAAAAAACTATGCTAAAATGGCTGGTGCAGACGTTGCGTGATATCAAATTAGATGCACCTCTATCATATCGTACTTGATGAGGCTCTCATAGTGCCTCTTTTGCATCAGATTGTTATGCTATGGCTGCATCTAGTCTCTGTGATGAGAATGAGCCTGTTTCATTTGACGAAGCACAAAATTCAAAAAACTGGATGGCTTCTATGCAATATGAATATGATGCTATAATGAAGAATGGTACTTGGTCTTTATGTGACTTGCCTCCTGGGAAGAAAGCCATTGGCACTAAGTGGGTTTACAAGCTGAAGTGTAAGCCTGATGGAGCAGTTGACAGGTATAAGGCTAGGCTTGTTGCAAAGGGATATGCACAGGAAAGAGGCATTGATTTTGATGAGACCTTTGTACCTACATGCCGTATGACTATTGTTCGGAGCATCTGTGCACTTGCAGCCCATCATGGTTGGGATGTACATCAGTTGGACATTAAAACTACATTTCTGAATGATGACTTGTATGAAGAAGTGTATGTTTTCAGCCCCATGGCTTTGTGCAGAAAGGGCATGAAAACCAGATGTGCAAGTTAAAGAAGGCATTATATGGATTAAAGCAAGCACCACGTGCTTCGTATGAGAAGATACATGCCTATCTGATTGCACATGCTTTTGAGAATAGTCCAACTAAAAGCACCTTATATGTTAAGCGTGCTAATGATGTGCTTCTGATCATTGTTGTCTATGTTGACGACATGCTGCTCACTGGTCCTATTGAGAAGCATATTGCTGATTTTAAAACTGATTTGCATGCCACATTTGAGATGTCTGATTTGGGGCATTTGCATCACTATTTGGGCATCCACTTTATGCAAGTTGATGGTGGAATGGCTTTGTGTCAAATGAAATATATTGACACATTATTGTAGCGTTTTGGCCTTGAAGACTGTAAGCCTATTGCCACTCCTATGGCGACATGTTTACGATTGAGTCTTCATGATGCTAGAGATGCATTTGATGTTGTCCTCTATCAGCAGGCTATTGGATGCCTCATTTACTTATGCATTACTCAGCCAGATATTCAATTTGTTGTCTCACAGATGAGCAAGTTTATGCATTGCCCACGAGACAAGCATTGGCAGGCGGTTAAGAGCATCTTTCGCTACTTGAGTGGTACCCAGCTACTTGGTTTGTTTTATGCCAAGAAGGGATCACTACCGCCAAATTTGCATGCTTTTTCTGACTATGATTGGTCTGGTTGCTATGACACTCGTGTGTCCACTAGTGGCTTTTGCTTTTATGCTTGGCAGCTCATGTATATCTTGCTTGAGCAAGAAGCAACCTACTGTGGCCACATCTAGTTGTGAGGTTGAGTATAGGGAAGCTTTCATAGCGACTGTTGAGCGTGTGTGGCTCAGATGCCTTATGGCTAATTTGGGTGTTGGTCAGTCTTCTGCCACCACCATCTTCATTGACAGTCAGAGCGCATTGGCAGTTGCGAGGAACCACGTGTTCCATGCTCACACTAAGCACATTGAGGTGCATTATCATTATTGGTGGTGCATTTTACCCAAGCCTAAATGCTTGATATTATTTGATTTATGTTCATATGTGTAGTCATGTGAACACCTCTTGTAAAAGAATACATTTTATCTCTTGTAGTTGTGAAAAAGAAAAAAAGAAAAAGAATGTCTTACCTCATCCATGATGTAAAAAGAAAACTCGTGGCTTGAACTACCTAAAACCACGAATTCGTGAGATGAAGGAATATTTCCTAACTTTGGGGATCAGTTCTAGGTGGAACCATTCATATTTGAATTCAAAACTTCCTCCAAGCGTAGCTATAAAAAGAGCAAGAAGGAAGATACGATTAGCAAGCCTTGTACGTGACCACTTCATGTCATTTTGTAGAGATTGAAGAGCTTACTCCATAGCTCTATCATTCTACACCCATTGTGCAAAGATTCATTGCCAATGTGGTTGTAATCATATGTGAATTTATACATTCATCATTCCCTACTTCTCTGTTTTGTTCTCTGCCATACTCACTCAGAGCAGTAATGCCAGAAGCTCATATCTCAAGCTCTACTAAACCTTTTTTAGAGTTTTAATGTGCGTTGGATTCCTCTCTCTATCTAGTTTGTGCATACAAAATTTCATCATCATTGGATTTATATTTTGAGAGAAATCTGCATTTTACTACTCACTGGTCTATCTCCATAGAGCTCCGAGAATGGCGGGATGTTCTAGAATTTGATAAAACTTGTTCTCACTGCTCATTTCATGCATTTAAGTTTTTTAACTCGGATTGGGAGCTTGCCAAGTCTATTTGCTATGCCCAAAAGGAATTTATCTAATTCCTACCAGGTTGAGAGCACTGATCATTTTTTCCAGCAGGTGTATGTTAAAAAATAGCAAGTTTTGGGAGCTAGTCATTTTGCAACTAGTTTGTCTTGACTTGAACTTTTGAGATACATGTTCCAAAGTACTTGGCTGATATTTTGGTGGATTTAGCAAGCTCAAAGGGTCTACTAATCAACTATGAAGTCTCCGTTGGCTGGTGTGAAGCCAGCTGTAGCAACATAAACTCATCTTCGGATTGCATCCACCATCTCTCTTCATAGTGGTATCAGAGCATAGTCAAGCAACATGGGAGATGGATTTCCATCAAAAATTGATAAATTGGATCGAAAAAACTACCCATCATGGTCTCTAAGGATGGAGGCTTACCTTCAAGGGAGGAATCTATATGGATTCATATCTGGAGATGAAGCAATGCCAACCATGAGAAACAAAGGGCAACCATCACATGAAGAAGTGGAAGGACTTTCAAATTGGTGTTCCAAGGATGCACTTGCAAGGTCCTATATTCTAAACTCAATCTCTAATTTTCTTTTACCTCATGTCAATGGATGCAAGATATCAAGAGAGACATAGAATGCACTTGCTTCTTTCTTCTCCTCCAACAGGTCGAGCAAGGAAGAACCAATTGTGGATGGAGTTCACAACAATGAAGAAAAGCCCGAAGCCAAGTGTGACTGATTATGTCACAAAGATGAAGGAAATTTTTGACCAACTTGGAAGCATTGGAGAGGTAATTTAAGAGGAGAAAATCATTAGACAAATCATAAATGGAATCAAAGCAGATGACAAGTGGGAGTCATTCACAACAGCCATGGATTTATACATGGATATGCATGTACCCGACCTCAACACACTCATGGGCCAACAATAATTATGCAGAGGACCAAAATCAAGAAGATTCATTATTGATTATGAATCTATCAGTGAAGAAGGGTAAGGATGATGATCACATCTTTTACATTGATTAGGGATGCTCAAACCATGTAGCAAGAAATGTGGTGTTACTTTCTAATTTGGAACATCCTCACAACAAACATGAAGTGCAAACAGGAGATGATACAAAGCACTCGGTGGAGAAGATAGGTAATGTGAACACATCAGATGGGAATATGAACCTCTTAAGCAAAATCTTGTATGCCCCTACAATTACCAAAAAATTAATAAGTGTTGGACAAATTGTTGAAAAAGGAGTATAGGTTAGATTCAGTAGATTTGGAGCATATGTTGAAGACCCAAGGCAAGGCTTTAGAAGGATTGCCAAAGGAGAAAAGACAGGAAGGATTTTCACTTTTGAAGAGGAAGATACAAAGAACATAGCTTTGTTTAGCTATGGATCTCAAACTCTCAGAGAGTTGGAGATATGGCACAAAAGGCTTGCTCACATTGGTGAGATGACACTCAAACAAATTTGCAGGGACCAAAGTGTACTTGGTTTGCCTAGTATCACAAGGCAATACATGATTTATAAGTGTGAAGCTTGTCAACTCAGCAAGGCTCATAGACAACCTTTCAATAAGACGGGATATGTCTATCAAAATCCTTTGGATCTAGTGCACACAAATGTGTGGGGCCAAGTAAGGAGCCATCTATATCAGGCTCAAGATATTATGTGTCTTTCATAGATGATTGTAGTAGGTGGACCATTCTGTTTTTCATGAAGCACAAGGATGCAGTGTTTAATTGCTTTAAGAAGTATATTGTTCTTGTTGAAAACCAAACAAGTAAGTCTTTGAAAAGACTCAGATCAGATGGTGGGGGAGAATACTTCTCTTCTGAATTTGATGCCTTGTTGCATGAAAGAGGCATTAAAAGGGAAGTCACTACAAGGTATACGCCCGAACTCAATGGTGTAGCAAAGAGAAGAAACAGAGCTATTGTTGAAGTTGCAAGGTCCATGCTCAATGAAAAGGGATTGCCAAACTACCTATGGGCAGAGGCTGTGTCTACGGCCACATATCTCATAAATAGACTTCCATCTAAGTCACTAGATGGAACCACTCCATATGAAGTGTGTAATGGAAGAAGACCTAGTCTAGAGCATTGTAAAATCTTTGGATGCTTAGCCTATGCTCACATTTCTTCTCAAGTAAGAGGGAAATTGGATCCCAAAGTAGAGAAGTGCATATTCATTGGTTATGTCCAAAACCAAAAAGGATATAGATTGTACAATCCAATCAATAAAGGATTTTTTGTGAGTAGAGATGTAATTTTTTATGAGAACGAATCATGGTTTGATGATGACAGGAAAGAGAGGCTGCCTTATGACTTGGATGAAGATTTTTCATCACTTCAACCAAAGGAGCCAAAGAAAATTGAAGAAAGTGATTTGGAGATTGGCCTAGAAGACTTGGAAAGACTAAAGCTATGGGAGAGCAAAGGTAACACAAAGATGCAGGATGCTACATATGGACCCAAGAGCTCACATCAACCACTTAGAACGTCTTCAAGGGAGAAGAAGAAACCAAAGAGGTTTGGTTATGATACTTCTTTGATCACCAAGCACTCAGTCTACATTGCAAAGGATTCAACCAATGAAGAACCTACCACATTCGAAGAAGCACGAAGCAAGAAAGCTTGAAGAGATGCAATGGATGAAGAAATGGAAGCCCTGAAGGAGAATGACACTTGGGAGCTTGTACCTAAAAAAGCCATCTATGAAGGTAATTGGATCTCGATGGATATACAAAATCAAGAGGAATCTAGATGGAAGTATAAATAGACACAAAGCAAGGTTAGTTGCTAAAGGGTTTGGTCAAACCCATGGTATTGATTATGAGGAGACTTTCTCTCCTGTTGCAAAAATGCCTACAATTAGGGTTATCATTAGTCTTGCTGCATCTAGAAATTGGAAGCTCTATCAAGATGTAAAGAATGCTTTCTTGAATGGATGGATTTCGGAGGAAGTATATATGGCACAACCTCCTGGATATGAGGATGCACATCATCCTAACTGTGTATGAAAATTAAAGAAAGCCTTGTATGGATTGAAGCAAGCTCCAAGAGCTTGGAATTTCAGATTGGTGACTTATTTGCAGGACCAAGGATTCAAAGCTAGCAAGGCAGATACCTCTTTGTTCATAAAGAGGAATGGATCTGAAATGATCTATCTATGTGTGTATGTCGATGATATTATTATCACAGGCAATGATCTTGAAGGAATCAAAGAGGTAAAGACTCAAATGAAGGAGGATTTCAAAATAAGTGACCTCGGACCACTCACTTATTTTCTTGGATTGGAGTTAATCTACACACCCAAGTTGTCCTCTATGTCGATGCACATGCGCACACACTCTTCTATGGATCTAGGCTCTTTCAAGTACACATATGACCTTAACTTTGTTGTGGGTAATTCTGGCACATGGCATCTTTCCAAGTACTGTCTAAACCTTCTTCCTGCAAGTCGCACTATTTCTTGGGGTGTCTACTTGAAGTTGTGGATCAGGGATGATGTGTTATGCCTAATACCACTCTTGGAAAATTCTACAATGAATTCTTCTAGAAATTGACCTATCTCTCGGTAGTTACGACTATTTAGGGGTTGAAACCAAGCTAAGGCAGTACCCTTAAGAGTCAAACCAAATGCCTCAAACTGTGTGAACAAGTCCTCAACCTGCTCAGCTCTTAACACTTGTTTGAGCTCGACCACATGATCATAAGGGTCTCCGAATCCATCAAAATAGTTCTTCATTGCCTTAACCACTTGAGAAGGTCTCTCGGGTGATCTCACGGTCTAGGCAATGGAAAATCATGTTCATCTCTTTGATGTCTATGTGCTCGATGTCTCTCTCTTTTAGGTCTTTCACCCTCATGTCTTGATCTGTCTCTGCCCACAGTGTGTGCAAAGCTTACCTCTGGTCTCTTGATAGTTCTTTCCCTTTGGGTTTCATGAGCCTTGGATGATCCTACTCCTTGGAGACCATGGGAAACACTGGATCTTAGTGGAGGGAAATTGATTCACCCTGCCAAGTGTATGCATGCATGTCCTGCTCTGTTACCAAGAACATTTTCTCATATGTGTTTTCCAAATATAACACTTTGCCTGGTGTCTCAAGATCTTTGAGCTCATAGATGGTGACTATTGGGTTACCTTGATCTGGCTGAATCTCGAGAAGGCTTCCTCCGTTTCTCTATTCAAGAACAATTCTATGCTTTTATTGTCTTGGGAAATCCACTCTGGAGTGATCACCCTAGTCAAACTGACTTACCTCTAGGATTCTTGGGTTCTCATCCTAGGTCTCCTTGCTCTAGGTCTCCTAGCTCATTCTCAGGAGTGATGTTTCCAAACTCATATGTCCTATCTCGTAAGTTGGTAACCACATACATGGTTCCTTCCTTATCAATGTATGAACCCTCTTCAAACTTAACCACTAGGTATTCAAGTCCAAAGGGTTGATCCGGATTTTTTAGTTGGATAACCGATCGTCTTAGACCATCCTCATAGATGCAAGCACCTAATTGGTTGGTCCTGATATATTCCAATTGTGTTTTATAGGGACCTTCTGGTGTCTGTAATAGGAAGTACCTAAGCTACATTTGGGTCTTTCCATGTTGAAGGACATTTTTGAGTCACTTGTTTCAGAACTTAGCACGTAGGGATAACCACTAAGTTGTTGTGCCCAAGACTTAGTTGTATGGTTGACACTAGCCTCCGATGATCTAATGTTTTGTCTACCCTCGCCTAGGTGTCTACCAGATCTCAGGTTCATAAGCTTTGTCTTCAAGTCCCAGTTTTCCCTTTGTATTGCTAAAAATCCTTTTGGGTCCCCTTGGTTTCCTAGTCCCACCTGAGGATCAACTTCAAAATAGTATATCTAATAATCCACGTGCTTTCCAACGAACCCAAAATCACTGCAAACGGATTTCGTATGAGAAAGTTATGCCAGTTCAGGGTTCTGGGTTTAAAACAGGGAAATAGGACCTCTCAGGAAGTGCTTCAGAACAGGTGACACACGACACTTAGTAAGTATCGGTGATACTTGGAAGTAGACGATACACGATACTTGCCTTGCCATGATACACGATATCTGAACTAAATGATACACAACATTAGGAATTCCACGATACACGACACTTGGGAAGTATCGCGACACTTGGCCACACGACACCTGGTTGGTCACGACACTCGACACCTGGCAGATGTCGTGACACTTGGCCCTGAGCATGACACTCGACACCTGAGGAATGTCGTGACACTTGACCACATGACACTCGACACCTGAGGAATGTTGCGACACTTGACTCTGAGGAATATCGTGACACTTGGCCTTGAGCATGACACTTGACACCTGAGGGATATCATGACACTCGATGGAAATGACACACGACACTTTGGTGGCATGACACCTGAGTATCACGACACTTGGATATCACAAATATCACGACACTTGGGTATAACAAATATCACGACACTTGGGTATCACAGATATCATGACACTTGGTCATCGGCCACACATGATATCTACCAAATATTGCGACACACGGGAATTCAAGTATCGCGATACTTGAACTCAACCGGTCACAACATTTGGATTTTTTGGAGTCCAAATTCAAAAATTGTTGCAAATATGAGTACCTTGTGTCCTCCTTATCACTCTTATGTGCTTGTAGATGCAAAATCTATCTTCAAACCCGCGATACCAAACTCATGACACTTGGCACAGGTTGTGTCACGTCTAGAATTGATCACTCAATTTTTTGGGTATTTTGGTAGTATTTCTCCAGCGTTTGAGTTCTGCACCCCCTATGCTTATTGCTCGCAGCCACAAACGAGATGTGAGGACTAGTATGACGATTATGAGAAAGTGATGGCACAAGTGCATGAGTGAAAGCACACAAGCATGCACACACATACACACACACATGCACAAGGTAAGAGCAAAGAGTGGAACAATGGAAGGACTTTGATTACAAAAGAACTCTGTTACAAAGCTCAAATCTACAACAAGCCAAAAATGAGCTCTCCAGCCCTTTTTATAGTTTTTTGAGTGGTTTTGGCCTTGTCCATATCTAGTGTCTGGCCTAGTTAAAAATTAGGTTCCAAGGCTTATTTGGGGGCTCAAACGAAGTCTAAAAATTATGAAAATTGGTAGGATAATAGTTGTACTACTCCTCAAGCTTGAGGACTCCTCAGCTTGAACAAAATGGAGTTGCAAAAATAAAAAATGGTATTTACAATGGTTTTAGTGATAAAAATCACTAGTTTTATACGGATTTCTTTTGAAAATTTGACATGTGCTTCTTGGAGCTCCCTACATGCTCCTTCTTCTTATGTTTCCACTTCATTGATACGCTTCCATGCTTGTGCTTGATCTACCTTGGTAGTTGGAATGAAGTCTGCTATCTTTGTAAGTCTATCCACTATAACAAGAATGGAATCATACTTATCAAACTTTGGTAGATCTGTGATAAATCCAAAGATAATGAAGTCCATGGCCTTTCTAGAATAGGTAAGGGTCGCAAGAGGCCATGAGGTTTATGTCGCAGTACCTTAGATCTATTGCAAGTATTACATGATTGGATATATTCTTTGACTTCCTTCCACATTTGAGGCCACCAAAAATCCCTTGATATGAGTTCTATTGTTTTATTCACTCCAAAATGTCTTGCTACAAGGTTGTCATGACGTTGTTGAAGTACTTGGATCCTAAGCTTTTCTAGAGGAACATATAATAGGTTCCTATAGAATATTAATTCATCCCTTTCTTTGAATTCATTTACTTCTTGAAATATTCCTTCTTGATTTTTCTGCTTAACATTACAAAATAACTCAAATCGTGGTAGAGTCTCACGGATCAAATGATTCAAGGTTGAATCTTCATGATGGCTTGAAGAGATAGCTGTTAACTCAAGATGCTTAGGCTTGAGTAATACTCTTTTGTTGATCAAAGGCCTCTTCACCCTTCTTTGGTACAAGGTAAGATCTTATTGACAAAGCATTTGACTGACATTGTTGACCTCCTCGACGGTATGTGATGACAAAGTCAAACCTAGATAAAAAGTTACTCCATCGAGATTGCTTCTATTCAGGGTGCAGACGGTCATAAAATATTCTAGGTTCTTGTGATCTATATACATTTATGAGCTTCTCCTTCTAGATGATGATGCCAGGTATCAAATGGTCCACTATGGTGAGAAGTTCTTTATCATGGATTTCATAATTGATCTCTAGAGGGGAAATTTTCCTTGAATGATATGCAACTGGATGTAGGTGTTTGTCATCTCCATATTGGGATAGAATGGCCCCTAAGGCAAAGTCTAATGCATCTATCTCTAGGAAGAAGGGCTTGCTAGAATCAGGATGAACTAGAATTGGAGGAGTAGTGAATGTTGATTTCAAGGTCTAAAAGGTTGTTTCTGCTTCTTCAATCCATGAGAATTTTGAGTTTCCTGTAAGCTTGGTAAGCGGTGTCACTATCTTGGAGTAATCTCTGATGAATATCCTATAAAAATTGGCAAACCCTAGGAAACATTGTACATCTCGAACACATGAAGGTGGTTGCCAATCAAGGATTGTCTCAATCTTCTTAGGGTCCATAAAGAACCCTTCCTATGATACAATGTATCCTAAAAACTCCACTTCTATCTGATGGAAAGAACACTCCTCCAATTTTGCATATAAACCTTTTTCTCTTAGTTTCTCTAGGACTATCTTTGCATGATATTCATGATCCTCTAGATTTTTGGAGAATATCAAGATATCATCGAGATATATTACCACAAAATCATCTAAATACTCTCAAAAGATATCATTCATCATATGTTGAAAGATAGCTAGAGCATTTGTGAGACCAAATGGCATAACTACATATTCAAAGTGCCCATACCTTGTTCGGAATATTGTCTTCCATTCATCTCATTCTCTGGTCCTGATAAGATTGTAAGCTCCTCGGAGGTCAATCTTCGTGAAGAACTTTGCTTTTTTGAGGCACTCCAAGAGCTCCGATACAAGTGGCAGAGGATATCTGTTCTTTATTGTGACTTTATTCAACCCACAATAGTCTACACACATTCGGAGAGTTTCGTCCTTCTTCTTTACAAATAGGATAGGGGCTCCTGCAACAGACTTTGAGCGTTTGATAAAGTCATTGGCTTCTCATCATTATTCTTAGGTAATTATGTAAGTTCCTCTAGGAATACTCTATAGATTGGTCCGAAGGGTGGTTGTGTTCCCTCTTGAAGTTCTATGGCACAATCATAAGGTCTATGCTATGGGAGGATATTTGCATTCTTCTTTTCAAAAACATCTTCAAAACCTTGGTATTCATTAGGTAGCTTCACTTACTCATCTTTCTTGGGCTCTTGAGTGGGTATGGCATAGATCATATATGTCGGTTCCTTCCTTACTACATGTATGAAGGCTTTGGCTCCGACATATGTTGGGTTCTTTTTGATATCTCGACGGCTAATTTTATTCTTTTCCCAATTAATGTTTGGATTATGTTTCTTTAACCAGGGCATTTCGATGATAACCAGATTTACTCGACTCGATATAATATTGAAACCTATGTGGGAATCATGGTCGCCAAGGTGTACTTTTAATGGTGTGGTTTCAATGGTTATATTCCAAGATGCTAGAGGTAGTCCATCTACTACTTCAGCTACTACTCGTTTGTTCTATTGAAGTACAGGAATTCCATGTTTCATAACCAATCCCTCATCAATGAAACATGAAGAGGCTCCTAAATCTACTAGAGCTATAAGGGAAAGGATCTTCTTAGGCATGATTAACTTGACAGGGGCAAGACATGTTTCTATGGGTGTGGTGGTCCGACTGTATAGACTCTTTTACAACTAGACATCCTCGTTTCCCTGATCTACAAGGGTGGCTGCAACTTTGGAGTTTGTTCTCTTATTGGGGCATTTAACTACAATATGGCCAGGGTTTCCACAATAGAGGCATAACTTGTTATCCCTTCTTCTCTGTTTCTCTTGTGGTGTTAGAGACTGGAACTGGTTACATCTATCTACATAGGTTCGGGCGTAGACTCATCTGGCTGGAAGGGTTTCCATTAGCGAGGCCTTCCTTCTACGTGTTTTTATTATTTCATTTAAAAAGGTGGTTATCACATTGAATAACTTGGTTGATGTATTCATTCAATGTCTTAACCTTTGACATGGTGAGCAGAAGTTCCTTCACATCATCTTTTAAACCCCATCTAAATTGGCTTATGAAATAATCTTCGTGCCAAGTGAGGTCACATATCAACTCCCTAAATTTTGATGCACAGGTAGAGGTAGGGTGGTTACCTTGACATAGCTTTTGGAGTTCTTTTTTGCCACTCGACTCATGTCTGCATCTCCAAATGTGGCAGTGAGTTCTTGAAGAAACCCCTCACAGTCATGAAGTAGTGCCATATCCTTCTCTAATATTGGGGCAAACCATGATAATGCTTGACCATAGAGCAAGGTTCCAATAAAACCAACCTTGGATGAATCATCAAGGTATCTATCAGGCTGCATACAGATGTACAATTTGACTTGTTGCAAGAACCCTTGAAACTTCGTGCGATCACCATCGAACTTTTATGGCATGCAAATCTTGTGTTCCTTCAGGAAGAATGAATTAGGATCTTGGTTCACTTGATTGCTCGTTCTTATAGTTCTTGGATAAGCATGCCTACATGCACTGGATGTTCCATCTCGACTTGTGTCTATCTATGAGTTAGGTCCTTGATTTGTTGTTGAAGACTCTGAAGTGATGCCACAATTTGTTCATAAGCATTCTCCATGATGCCTGGTCCTGGATAGAAGCTAGTCTTGCCAAAATGGCAGAGAAGCACTAGATTGTGCTCTTTGACTTCACTAGACAAGATTTTGAAAATATAGTTCTAATTACAAGAATACCTTCATAGGGAAAATGGTACAAGAATATGTAGTTGATATAAGAAGTCCCACAACCCGCGATGGATAGCTATAGATAATTGAGCTAGAGATGATATAGGAGATCCTGCAACCCGGGATCGTGGGTCTAGAGCAAAATATCTGGATTACAAGAACTCCCTTCACTAAGATGAACTAGCTAAAAGAAATAACTCAAAAGGATCTCATACTAGGAGATTACAACAGGACAAGAGAGGATGTCCAAGATACAAGACTAGAGCAAGAGACAAGACTAGAATTCGAACTAGAACTTGAAAGTACTTACTTGGTGATCAGGACTCCTTGAGATCTCAAGATTGACATTGACAAGACTGAGTATGTATGTGGCCAAGGCCTCCTTATATAGGAACTCGAGGTGGTTCCCAAGGGTAGTTGCAAGTTGATGATGTCATCAATGATGTCAACAATCCGAACAGGACCTCTAGATGTCAAAATTTAACAAGTAGACAACTGATCTTGAGGTTTTGGCATGTTCCAAACGCAATGGAAGCATTGTTTTCTCCTAATTCTGAACCAATCATGAGAAATAGAAGTCACATGGAATATGAGGTTTAGGATGGTTTCCTTTGTCCATGGCATTTACATAGTTACTCGTATGCCCAATTGTACATTAACTTTTAAGTATTTGGAGATGCCCAAATACATATTTTGTTGGAATTTGAGGTCTACGGAAGCATGCGAAGGACATAAGGAAGAAGAAGAAGCTTGGATCACAACACACAATATTTAATGTATTACCAAGTGAATATACAAAGATAAGTAACCCATTAGGGTTATAGGCGTATATACAAGGCAGGGGGAAAAAACCTCCTAAAGAGGGAAAAAAGTGCCCCAATGGTCCTTATGGTGTTCACACGCATCACTACCAAAATATATCAACAAATCTCCCCTAGGAGTGATGTGGTGAACAAGGAGCTAGCACTCATGTATAAGGAAGTGCCAAGCTATGTGGAAAGAGATCAATCCACAAAAGGAAGTAAGACCAAAGCTTTGCGGAAAGCCTCAAACTTCTCTTGAGGCACAACCTTTGTGAAAAGATCTGCAATGTTATCTAGTGTGGGCACATATGGCAAACTGATCTCTCCAATAGAGAATATCTCCCTGACATGATGATAATGCACCTCAATGTGCTTTGTGTGAGCATGGAACATAGGGTTCCTTGCAACTACCGATGTGTTATGATTGTAAGTGAAGACGATGGTGGCAAAAGATTGACCAAACAGTCATTGTGTAATTCGCCCTATACTTAGTCGTACAATTAGAAGTGACCACAATAGGCTTCTTCTTGCTCAACCAAGATATGCATGAGCTACCAAGCCTGAGGCAAAAACCACTAGTGGACATATGAGTGTCATAGCAATCAGGCCTACCAGAGTTAGAAAAAGCATGTAGATGTGGTGGTAGTGAACCTTCCCTTGGGATAAAACAATCCACATAGTTGGATACCACTCAAGTAGTGAAAGATGCACTTAATCACCTGCCAACGCTTGACACCTGGGCAATGGATAAACCTACTCATCTGTGAGATAGAAACTAAACATCACGTTGAGTTATGCCTAAGTACATCAAGCATCCAACAACCTACTAATAGAGAACAACATCAAATGCATCTCTAGCATCATGAAGACTCAACCATAAACCTGTTTCCATAGGAGTGGCAATAGGTTTGCAATCTCCAGGGCCAAAATACTATAATAATGTGTCAATATATTTTGTTTGACAAAGAGCTATTCCGTCCTCAACTTGCATAAACTGAATGCCCAAATAATTATGCAAATGACCCAAATCTGACATCTCAAATGGGGCATGTAAATCAGCATTGAAATCAGCAATATACTTCTCATGAAGACCAATGAGCAGCATGTCATCAATATAGATAACAATGATCAAAATCACATCATTTGCATGCTTAACATATAAGGTGCTCTCAATTGGACTGTCCTCAAAACCATGCACAATAAGTAGGCATGTATCTTTTCAAATCAAGCATGTGATGCTTTCTTCAAACCATATAATGTGTTTTTCAACCTACACACTTTGTTCTCATGCCCTTTCTGCACAAAACTATAGAGCTGAAAAACATACACTTCTTCATGTAAGTCACCATTTAGAAATTGATGGAGTTCAAGATCTGCGGAAGCACGTGAACAACAGAAGGAAGAAGAAGAAGCTTGGAGCACAACACACAATACAGAATGTATTACCACTAGAATATACAAAGATAAGTAACCCGTTAGGGCAATAGGTGTATATACAAGCCAGGGGAAAAAAACCTCCTAAAGAGGGAAAAAAGTTCCCTGGTAGTCCTAGTGTTCACACACATCACTACCTAAATATATCAACGAATCCCCCCTAAGAGTGATGCAGTAAACAAGCAGCTGGCACTAATGTACAAGGAAGTACCAAGTTATGTGGAATCAATCCACAAAAGGAAGTATGCCCAAAGCTTTAGGGAAAGCTTCAAAATTCCCCCTAGACAGAGCCTTCGTGAAAAGGTCTACAATGTTTTCCTGCGTGGGCACATATGCCAAGCTAATCTCCTCAATAGAGAACCTCTCCCTGACATAATGATAATGCACCTCAATGTGCTTAGTGCAAGCATGGAACATATAGTTCTTTGCAACTGCCAATGTGCTCTGATTGTGAGTGAAGATGGTGGTGGCAGAAGAGTGACCAACACCCAAACTAGCCATAAGGTGTCTAAGACACACACACTCAATAGTCACTGTGAAAACTGCCCTATACTCAACCTCACAACTAGAAGTGGCCACATTAGGCTACTTCTTGCTCAATCAAGATATACATGAGCTACCAAGCATGAAGCAAAAACCAATGATGGACACACGAGTGTCATAGCAACTAACCCAGTCAGACTCAGAAAAAGTATGTAAATCTGGCGATAGTGATCCCCCCTTGGGATAAAACAATCCAAGTATCCGGGTACCACTCAAGTAGAGAAAGATGTGCTTAAGCACCTACCAATGCTTGACACCTAGGCAATGCATAAACTTGCTCATCTCTGAGACAACAAACTAAATATCTAGCCGACTAATGCATAAGTAAATCAAGCATCCAACAGCCTCCTGATAGATAACAACATCAAATGCATCTCTAGCATCATGAAGACTCAATTGTAAACCTATCTCCATAAGAGTGGCAATAGGTTTGCAGTCTTCAAGGCCAAAACTCTACGATAATGTATCAATATATTTCTTTTGACACACAACTATTCTACCATCTTGCATAAATTGGATGCTCGAATAATGATGTAAATGCCCCAAATCTGACATCTCAAATGAGGCATGCATATCAGCCTTAAAATCAGCAATATGCTTCTCATGAGGACCAGTGAGCAGCATGTCATCAACATACACAACAATGATCAGAAGCACATCATTAGCATGCTTAACATATAAGGTGCTTTGAGTTGGAATGTTCTCAAAACCATGTGCAATGAGATAGACATGTATCTTTTCATACCAAGCACCTGGTGCTTGCTTTAAACCATATACTGCCTTCTTTAGCCTGCACACCTAGATTTCATGCCCTTTTTGCACAAAGCCATGGGGATGAAAAACATACACTTCTTCATGCAAATCACCATTCAAAAATGCAATTTTAATCTCCAACTGATGTGCATTCCGACCATGATGAGTTGCAAGTACAAAGATGCTACGAACAATAGTCATTCAGCAAGTAGGAGCAAAGGTCTCATCAAAATCAATGCCTCTTTCCTAAGCATAACCCTTTGCAACAAGCTTAGCCTTATATCTATCAATTGTTCCATCAGGCTTACACTTCAACTCGTATACCCACTTAGTGCCAATGGCCTTCTTGCTAGGAGGCAAGTCACAAAAAGATATAGCATCATATTCAGATTGCATAACAGCCATCCAATTTTCTAAATTTTGTGCTTCATCAAATGAAACAGGTTCATTCTCATCATAGAGACTAGAGGCATCCATAGCATAGAAATCTGATGCAAAAGAGGCACTATGAGAGCGTGAACGAGTATGATATGATAGAGGTGCATCTAATTTGTTGTCATGCAACATCTATGCCATCCATTTTGGCATAGTTTTTGCCTCCTCAATATCAATGCTCTCATCAACAAGTACATCATGCAAACTGCATAAAAAATGGAATGATCTACTATTGATATAATTAGGTAGTGATGTGTGTGAACACCCTAGGACCGTTGGGGCACTTTTTTCCCTCTTTAGGAGGTTTTTTCCCCCCGGTTTGTATATACGCCTATTGCCCTAACATGCTACTTATCTTTGTACATTCTAGTGGTAATACATTTAGTATTGTGTGTTGTGCTCCAAGCTTCTTCTTCTTCCTTGTGTTGTTCGCGTGCTTCCGCAGACATATTACTCCAAAAATTGGTATCAGAGCAGGTCACCGCTTCATCTAGGCATCGTTCACACCTCTTCGGTTGTAGTCTCAGAATCACACGAATTTTGGTGAACATACTCAGGGTGTTTCCGAGATCTGAGCTTGTTTCGGCCTCCCAACGCACTATCACAATGCTTGTGTAGGATATTTTGTCTTTTTGTGCCAAAGGTATATACTAGTTTCGGTTCGCTACTATAAGCATCTTGAAGTCTGCTATAGGTTTAGCAGAATTCATTGGGGCAGTCATTGGGGCAGTTCTGTTCAACTTTTTGAGATACAGTCAATTTTATGCATCAAGGTACTTTAGTCACCGGCCATGGCTAAAAGCAGTGATGTATTTCGTATGTTGGCTGTTGAGGATAAGTTGGATGGTACCAACTACCCCTTATGGGCTTATATGATGCGACATGTATTGGTTACAAAAGTACTATGGAACATTGTGCAGGGTGCTGAAAAACGTCATATCACACCTACAAATGTTACAACTACAGGTACTGAAGCTGATGCAAAAGGTGTCGAAGATGATGATATTCTGCATATTCTTGTTCGTGCTGTGGTTTTTGTTGCACCTACTATAGAGCAAATTCGTTGGGATAGCAGAGATGCATTGATAGCTTTGTCTGTCAAACATGCCATTATTCCTCACATTTGCTCTAGCTGAACAGCTAAGGATGCTTGGGATACACTTGCCACATTGTACCAGGTTAGGAATGAGGCTAGTGTTGCTTACCTTCAAAAACAGTTGGAGAGTGAGCACATGAATGAAGGTGATTTTATGGATAGTTTTCTGACAAAGATCAAAGATTTGAAAGAACACTTGATTTCTGCTGATGAGGTTATACCAGGTAGCTCACTTGTGCAGACCATTCTGAATGGTCTTCTTGATTCATATCAGAGTTTTTCTTCTACTCTTTGATTGATGATGAAAGGCAATCCAAATGCCTTGTCATTTGAGGAGTTAGTTTCTGTTATGTTGTAGGAAGATCAGTCTAGGGAAAATAGGTCTATTATGTGTGTTGCAGATCAAGCTTTCTTGGCTAGTCAGAAGGGCAAAGGAAAATGGAGCTCGTCTACTAGTAAGCAGAAATCTGCAAATGCTGCACATTCGAAGAGGGAAGATAAAGATGAGAAGAAATCAGAAAATCAAAAATTGTTTTGCAAGTACTGTAAAGGGAATGATCATATCGTAAAGAAATTGTCCAAAACTAGCTACAAAAGAGGCAAAGAAAAAGCGGCCTAGAATGGTTGTTGCAGAGGCCTCTACACCAAAAATAGAGTCTACTAATCTTGTGCGTGGAGAAGAATGGGTGTTTACTACTGTTTGCAGTTTTGACCCATCTTCTCATGAGCAGTGCATGTCTGTAGTAGACTCAGATGTTTGGTACTTTGATATTGGGATGACCAAACATATTACCTCGTAGCGTAGTTTCTTCTCTTCACTACCCCTACAAGGAATACTATTGCATGCAACAACAACTTCTCCTATTAGCCAAGATTGGCTTGGTTGTGAAATTTGTTGATGACAGATGTACAGTTCATGATGTGTCAAATGGCGACGTCATTATTGCTTGTGGCATTTTATGTAGTGGTTTGTATAAGCTCATAGACTATGAAAGATCTGTAAAAGATTTGGCATGTGCAATACATGATTAACAGGCTATGTCAGATACAAAGCTTTGGCATGCACGCTTTGGTCATCTGAATTTTGCTAGTTTGCTACACCTACAGAAATCTGAAATGGTGTCCTCTTTGCCCAAACTTGAGGCACCTGGTAAACGTGGGATAAAACACCAGCGTACAGTGCCATATACACCTCAACAAAATGGAGATGTTGAACGGAAGAACAGGTCACTCATAATGCATTTATGACTGAACGTGGGATAAAACACCAGCGTACAGTGCCATATACACCTCAACAAAATGGAGATGTTGAACGGAAGAACAGGTCACTCATGGAGATGGCAGGGTGTATGGTCAAGAGCCAAGCTTTACCACATAGTTTTTGGCTTGAGGCTGTTATGTGTGCAGCATATGTACTTAACAAGTGTCCCACTAAAGCGCTACAGTCTATCACTCCATATGAGGATTGGCATGATCGGAAGCCATTTGTTTCTCACATGCGTGTTTTTGGTTGTCTGGCATATGCATTAGTACCTGAACATCGCAGAAAATTGGATGATAAAGCAATAAAATGTATTTTTGTTGGGTACAGTTCTGAAAGTAAAGGCTATCGTCTCTATCATCCATAGACTAAACAAATTTTGGTTAGCCATGATGTTGTTTTTGTGGAAGATGCTATTCAGCCGTTGCTTTCATGTACTAAGGAGACATCTGTTAGCTCCAAAGACATGTATGATACTTTGCTGCCTCTTTTTACAGGTGGACAGTCTAGTGCTAGTCCTAATGAGGCAACTTCTCAACCTTTGCAGATTTCATGTGATGACGCAGATCATTCCATTCTTTATGCTGATTTACATGATGCACTTGTTCATGAGAGAGTTGATATTGAGCAGCCAAAAACTATGCCAAAATGGCTGGTGCAGACTTTGCGAGATAGCAAATTAGATGCATCTCTTCAGGCTCTCATAGTGCTTGTTTTGCATCAGATTGCTATGCTATGGCTGCATCTAGTCTTTGTGATGAGAATGAGCGTGTTTCATTTGATGAACCACAAAATTTAGAAAATTGGATGGCTGCTATGCAATCTGAATATGATGCTATCATGAAAAATGGTACCTGGTCTTTATGTGACTTGCCTCCTTGCAAGAAGGCCATTGGCACTAAGTGGGTATACAAGCTGAAGTGTAAGCCTGATGGAACAGTTGTCAGGTATAAGGCTAGGCTTGTTGCAAAGGGTTATGCGTAGGAAAGAGGCATTGACTTTGATGAGACCTTTGCACCTACATGTCATATGACTACTGTTCAGAGCATCTGTGCACTTGAAGCTTATCATGGTTGGAATGTACATCAGTTGGACATTAAAACAACATTTCTAAATGGTGACTTGCATGAAGAAGTGTATGTTTTCCAGCCCCATGGCTTTGTGCAGAAAGGGCATGAAGACCAGGTGTGGAGGTTAAAGACGGCATTATATGGTTTAAAGAAAGCACCACGTGCTTCGTATGAAAAGATACATGCCTATCTCATTGCACATGGTCTTGAGAATAGTCCAATTGAAAGCACCTTATATGTTAAGCATGCTAGTGATGTGCTTCTGATCATTGTGGTGTATGTTGATGACATGCTGCTCATTGGTCCTCATGACATGCATATTGCTGATTTTAAGGATCATTTGCATGCCTCATTTGAGATGTCTGATTTGGGATATTTGCATCATTATTTGGGCATTCAGTTTATGCACGTTGATAGTGGAATGGCTTTGTGTCAAATGAAATATATTGACACATTATTGCAGCATTTTGGCCTTGAAGACTATAAACCTATTGCCACTCCTATGGAGACAGGTTTATGATTGAGTCTTCATGATGCTCAAGATGCATTTGATGTTGTTCTCTATCAGTGAGTTGTTGGATGCCTGATTTACTTATGCATTACTCGGCCATATATTCAGTTTGTTGTCTCACAGATGAGCAAGTTTATGCGTTGCCCAAGTGTCAAGCATTGGTAGGTGGTTAAGCACATCTTTCTCTACTTGAGTGGTATTGGCTACTTGGGTTGTTTTATCCCAAGGGGGGATGATGACTGCCAGATTTGCATGCTTTTTCTGACTCTAATTGGGCTGGTTGCTATGACACTCGTGTGTCCACTAGTGGTTTTTGCTTCATGCTTGGTAGCTCATGCATATATTGGCTGAGCAAGAAGGAGCCTACTATGGCCACTTCTAGTTGTGAGGCTGAGTATAGGGAAGCTTTTCACAGCGACTCTTGAGTGTGTGTGGCTCAGATGCCTTATGGATGATTTGGGTGTTGGTTAGTCTTCTGCCACCACCATCTTAACTGACAATCAGAGCACATTAGCAGTTGCGAGGAACCCTGTGTTCCATGCTCACACTAAGCACATTGAGGTGCATCATCATTATGTTAGGGAGAGGTTCTCTGTTAGGGAGATCAGCTTGGCATATGTGCCCACGCAAGAGAACATTGCAGACCTTTTCACAAAGGCTCTGCCTAGGGAGAAGTTTGAAGCTTTCCGCAAAGCTTTGGGCTTACTTCCTTTTGTGGAGTGATTTCCACATAGCTTGGCACTTCCTTATACATGAGTGCCATCTCCTTGTTCACCACATCACTCCCAAGGGGGATTTGTTGATATATTTAGGTAGTGATGTGTGTGAACACTCTAGGACCATCGGGGCACTTTTTTCCCTCTTTAGGAGGTTTTTCCCCCCGGCTTGTATATACGGCTATTGCCCTAATGGGCTACTTATCTTTATACATTCTAGTGATAGTACATTCAATATTGTGTGTTGTGCTCCAAGCTTCTTTTTCTTCTTCCTTATGTTGTTCGCGTGCTTCCGCATACGTCAAACTCCAACATCTACATCATCACATGAAACATGTAAAGGTAGACAAGTTGCCTCATTAGAACCAACACTAGACTGTCCACTAGTAAAAAGAGGCAGCAAAGTATCATACATGTCTTTGGAGCTAATAGATGTCTCCTTAGTACATGAAATTAGTGGCTAAATAGCATCTTCCACAAAAACAACATCATGACTAACCAAAATGCATTTACTCTATGAATGATACAGACGATAGCCTTTGCTTTCAAAACTGTACCCAACAAAAATACATTTCACTACTTTATCATCCAATTTTTTGTGCTGTTGTTCAGGCACTAATGCATATGCCAAACAACCAAAAATACGTAGATGAGCAACAGATGGCTTGCGACCATGGCAAGCCTCATATGGAGTGATAGACTGCAGTGCTTTAGTGGGACACTTGTTAAGTACATATGTTGCACACATGATAGCCTCAAACCAAAAACTATGTGGAAAAGCCTAACTCTTGACCATACACCTCGCCATCTCCATGAGTGACTTGTTCTTCCATTCAACAACTCCATTCTGTTGAGATGTATATGGTACTCTAAACTGATGTTTTATCCCATGTTCAGCCAAAAATGCATTAAATTCAAACGACATATATTCCCCCCCTCGATCAGAATGGAGAGTGTCCATTTTACATGTTGACATATTTTCAACCAAAACCAGAAAGTGTTTGAAGCACATAAACACTACGGACTTTGGTTTCAATGGATATACCCATGTATGCCTGGAAAAATCATCGATGAAAGTCACGAAGTAAAGATAGTTCCCAAAAGAGGGTGTCTGCATAGGACCAGAGACATCATTGTGAACGAGCTGCAATTTCTGAGTAGCTTGATCTTAACCATCTTTTGGGAGTGAGGAACACTGCATTTTGCCCAAAATACAACCTTCACATATATGTTTACTAGGTGCCTCAAGTTTGGGCAAAGAGGACACCATTTCAAATTTATATAGGTGTAGCAAACTAGCAAAATTCACATGACCAAAGCATGCATGCCAAATCTTTGCATCTGACATAGCCTGAGAATCATGTACTGCACATGCCAAATCATTCATAGATTTTTCATAGTCTGTGAGCTTATACAGCCCATGACATAAAATGTCTGAAGCAAAAATCACGTCGCCATTTGAGAAATCATGAACTGTACATTTGTCATCAACAACTTTCACAACCAAGCCAATCTTGGCTAAAGTTGAGACTGATAACAAATTCTTCTTGATCCCTGACACAAATAAAGCATCTGACAATGTAAAAGAATTACCATCAACAATAGTCAGAATGATCTTACCAACTCCCATGATAGGATAAGAGGAGTTGTTGGCACATGTGACAATATTCCCTATAGGGACAGGCTCGAGTGAAGTGAAGAAACTACGCTGCGAGATAATATGTTTGGTTGCCCCACTATCAAAGTATCAAACATCTGAGTCTACTGCAGACATACATTGTTTAGGAGAAGATGGGTCAAAACTGCACACAGTAGTAAACACCCATTCTTCATTCTCCACTAGATTAGGAGACTCTGTTTTCAATGTAGAGGCCTCTGCAACAACCATTCTAGCCTCTTTTTTCTTTGCCTCTTTTGGATCTAGTTTTGGACAAATCTTTATGACATGGTCATTTGCTTTACACTAGTTGCAAAATAATTTCTGCTTTTGTGTTTTCTTCTCGTCTCTATCATCCTTCTTTGACTATGTAGAATTAGCAGATTTTTGCTTACTACTAGAAGAGCTCCATTTACCTTTGCCCTTCTGACTAGCCAAGAAAGCTTGATTTGCAACATGCATAATGGACCTGTTCTACCTAGACTGATCTTCCTGCAATAGAACATAGACTAACTCCTCGAATGTTAAGGCATTTGGATTGACTTTCATCATCAAATGAAGAGTGGAAGAAAAACTCTAATATGAATCCGGAAGACCATTCAAAAAAGTCTCCACAAGTGAACTATCAGGTAACACTTCATCAACAGAAATCAATTGTTCTTTCAAATCTTTGATCTTGTCAGAAAACTATCCATGGAATCACCTTCATTCATGTGCTCACTCTCCAACTGTTTTCGGAGGTAAGCAACACGAGCCTCATTCCTTGCTTGGTATAAAGTGGTAAGTGTATCCCAAGCATCCTTAGCTTTTCTGCAAGAGCGAATGTGAGGAATAATGGCATGTTTGACAAACAAGGCTATCAATGCATGTGCATGAGCATCTCTGCCATCCCAACAAATTTGCTCTACAGTAGGTGCAACGGGAACTGCAACATGAACATGAATATGAAGAATATCGTCATCTTCAATGCCATCTGCATCACCTTCAACAATTGTGTTTGCACGTGTAATAGGACGTTTTTCAACAACTTGCACAATATTCCATAGTCCTTTTGCAACCAGTATATGAAGCATCATATAAGCCCACAATGGGTAATTGGTACAATCCAACTTATCCTCAACAGCCAACATACGGAATACATCACTTCTTTCAGCCATGGCCACTGAGTAAAATACCCTGATGCAAAAAATTGATTGTATCTCAAAAAGTTGAACAGAAGTACCCTATCGAGAGATCTCCTATAGTAGACTTTGAGATGCTTTTACTGGCGAACCAAAACCTGTGTATATCTTTGGCAGAAAAAGACGAAATATCGTGCATAAGTGCTACAATAGTGCATTCGGAGGTCGAAATGATCTCAGATTGCGATTTTGACACCACTTAGCAAAGCTATTTTAATCTGCTAATCACCTTGAGCATGCTCACCCAATTTCATGCAATTCTGAGACTATGATTGGAGGGGTGTCGACGACGCCCTAGATGAAGCAACGACCTTCTCTGATACAAATTGTTGGAGTTCAAGGTCTTCAGAAGCACACCAACAACACATGGAAGAAGAAGAAGCTTGGTGCACATCACACAATACAGAATGTATTACCACTAGAATATACAAAGATAAGTAACCCGTTTACGCAATACACGTATATACAAGCTAGGGGGAAAAACCTCCTAAAGAGGGAAAAAAGTGCCCCGGTGATCCTAGTGTGTTCACACACATCACTACCTAAATCTATAAAAAAAATACAATTTTAATGTCCAATTGATATACGTTCCAACCATGATGGGCTGCAAGTGCACAGATGCTATGATCGATAGTCATTCGACATGTGGGTGCAAAGGTCTCATCGAAATCAATGCCTCTTTCTTGAGCATAACCTTTTGCCACAAGCCCAGTCTTATACCTGTCATCTATTCCATCACGTTTACATTTCAGCTTGTATACCCATTTAGTGCCAATGCCCTTTTTGCTAAGAGACAAATCACATAAAGTCCAGGTACCATTCTTCATAATAGCATCATATTGTGATTGCATAGAAGCCATCCAATTTTTTGAATTTTGTGCTTCATCAAAAGAAACAGGCTCATTCTCATCATAAAGACTACAGCCAACCATAACATAGTAATCGGATGCAAAAGAAGCACTATGAGAGCATGAACGAATACAATATGACAAAGGTTCATCTAATTTGCTATCTTGCAAAGTCTGCACCAACCATTTAGGCATAGTTTTTGCCTCCTCTATATCAACCCTCTCATCAACAAGTGCATGATGTAAATCTGCATCATAATGTGAAACTTGTAAATGTTAAGACATTGCCTCATTTGGACCAGCACTTGACCATCCACCTATAAAAAGAGGCAGCAAAGTGTCATACATGTCTTTGGAGCTAATTGATGTCTCCTTAGTACATGAAAGTAATGGCTGAATTGCGTCTTCCATAAAAACAACATCATGACTGACCAAAATGTGTTTCGTATGTGGATGGTACAAACGATAGCCTTTTCTTTCAGAATTGTGCCCAACAAAAATACATTTTATTGATTTATCATCCAATTTTATGCATTGTTGTTCAGCCACTAATGCATATGTTAGACAACCAAAGATATGCAGATGAGCAATAGATGGCTTGCAACCATGGCAAGCCTCATATGGAGTGATAGACTGCAATGCTTTGGTGCGACACCTGTTAAGTACATATGTTGCACACATAACATCCTCAAGCCAGAAGCTATGTGGTAAACCCTGAATTTTGACCATGCACCTTGCCATCTATATGAGTGACTTGTTCTTCCTTTCAACAACTCCATTATGTTGAGGTGTATATGACACTGTACACTAATATTTTATCCCACATTAAGCCAAAAATGCATTAAAATCAAAAGACATGTATTTCCCCCCTCGATCAGAATTCAGGGTGCCCATTTACATGCTGACAAATTTTTAGCCAAAACGAGAAACTATTTGAAGCACATAAACACTTCAGACTTTGCTTTCAATGGATACACACATGCATGCCTAGAAAAATACTCAATAAAAGTCATGAAATAAAGGTAATTCCCAAAAGAGGATGTCTGCATAGGACGAAGTAAAGGTAGTTCCCAAAAGAGGATGTGTGAATAGTTCACTATGAACAAGCTACAATTTTAGAGTAGCTCAAATTGAACCATCTTTTGGAAAGGAGGAAAACTTCATTTTTCCCAAAATATAGCATTCACAAACATGTTTACAAGATGCCTCAAGTTTGGGCACAGAGGACACCATTTCACATTTCTGTAGGCGTAGCAATCTAGCATATTTCAGATGAACAAAGCATGCATGCCAAAGTTTTGCATTTGACATAGCTTGAGAATCTTGCAGTACACATGTTGAATCATTCATAGATTTTGCATAGTCTATGAGCTTATATAGCCCATGACATAAAATTCCAAAAGCAATAATAACATCGCCATTTGACAGATCATAAACTATACATTTGTCATCAACAAATTTTAGAGCCAAGACGATCATGGCTAATGTTGAAAGTGATAAAAAATTTATCCTTGGCACAAACAAAGCATCTCACAATGTGAAACAACTACCATCAACAATAGTTATAATGCTCTTACCAACTCCCATGATAGGATAAGAGGAGTTCTTGGTGCATGTGACAATTTTCCCTATAGGGGCGCTCAAGTGAACTAAAGAAACTTACTACGAGGTAATATGTTTGGTTGCCCCACTGTCAAAGTACCAAACATCTGAGTCTAATGTAGACATGCACTATTCATGAGAAGATGGGTCATAACTGCAAACAGTAATAAATGCCCATTCTTCATTATGCACAAGATTAACAGACTCTCTTTTGGGTGTAGGGGCCTCTGCAACAACCATTCCAACATCTTTTTTCTTTGTTTCTTTTGCAGCCAATTTTGGACAGCTCTTTATAACATGATCATTACCTTTATAGTATTTGCAAAATTGTTTTTGCTTCTCTATTTTCTTCTCCTCTTTGTCTTCCTTCTTTGACTGTGAAGCATTAGCACATTTTTGCTTACTAGAGATGAGCTCCATTTACATTTTCCCTTCTAAGTAGCTAAGAAAGCTTGATCTGCAACATGCATAACAGACATATTCTGCCAAGACTCATCTTTCTACAACAAAATAGAGACTAACTCCTCAAATCTTAAGGTGTTTGGATTGCCTTTCATCATCAACCGAAGAGTAGAAGCAAAACTCTGATATGAATTTGGAAGACCATTAAGAACAATCTACACGAGTGAACTATCTGGCAAGAACATCTACAAAAATCAACTGCTCATTCAAATCTTTGATCTTTGTCAAAAATTAGTCCATAGAATCTCCTTCATTCATATGCTAACTCTCCAAGTGTTTTCAGAAGTAAACAACACAAGCCTCATTTCTTACCTATTACCAAGTGGTAAGTGTATCTGTCACATAATCCTAGTAGGAGATGGTTGAACCACACATAAAGAGAGGTGATTAGGAAGTAATCCTCAACCATGGCTTTTGGGGCAAGTGGTTAGCCCATCACACTCCTAAACGGGAGGTTGTGAGTTCAATTCCCAACATTGGTATTAGAGCCTAGTTGAGGAACTTGGGCAAGATGGAGGTAAGACGCCTCAATCATGGGCACTTGGGAAACGCTTGACCATGGGTGAGTCTGAAACTGGCCAAGAAGGAAGATGCATGGGCATTTGGGCACCGATGAAGGGTTGGGTAGCTCCACACGCTAGAATTTGAGGTTAGTGGAGGTGCTCAAGCATAAAAAAGGGCCCAAATTAGATAGAGGGGTCCACAATTGAGCATTGAGGACAATGCTCAATCTAAGGGGAAAGGAATGTCACATAATCCTAGTAGAAGATGGTTGAACCATGCCTTAAGAGAGATGATTAGGAAGTAATCCTCAACCATGGATTTTGGGACAAGTGTTTAGCCCATCATACTCCTAGCCAAGAGGTTGTGAGTTCAATTCCTACTAGTATCCCAAGCATCCTTTGTTGTTTTGCAAGAGCGAATATGAGGGATAACGACACATTTGACAAACAAAGCTATCAATGCATGTGCTTGAGCATCTCTGCCATCCCAACAAAGTTTCTCTACAGTAGGTGGAGCAGGAACCACAACACGAATAGGAACCTAAAAATCATCACCTTGAATGCCATTTGCATCACCTTCAATAACTATATTAGTAGGTGTAGTAGGTCATTTTCAACACCCTGCGTAATATTCTACAATCCTTTTGTGACCAATACACGATGCATCATATATGCCCATAATGGGAAACTGGTACCATCCAACTTATCATCAACAACCAACATATAGAATACATCATTGCTTTCAACCATGACCACTGAGTAAAATTCCTTGATGCAGAAAAATGATTGTATCTCAAAAATTTGAATAGAACTTCCTTGTCAAGCTCCACTAAACATGTAGAAGACTTTGAGCCGCTTATATCGACAAACCAAAACATGTATATATGTTTGGCATAAAAGGATGAAATCGCCTGTAGAGGCGCTTCGATAATGCATTCGGAGGCCAAAACGAGCTAAGATAAAAATTTTGGCACTGCAAACAGAAGTCATTCTGAACTCTTGATCGTGTTGAGTATGCTCACCAATTTTTGTGTGATTCTGAAACTGTAATCGGAGGGGTGTTGACGATGCCCTAGATGAAGCGGCAACATGGTCTGATACCAATTGTTGGAGTTTGAGGTTTGCGGAAGCACGCAAACAACACAAGGAAGAAGAAGAAGCTTGGAGCACAACACACAATACAAAATGTATTACTAAGTGAACATACAAAGATAAGTAACCCATTAGGGTTATATGCATATATACAAGGCAGGAGAAAAAAGCCTCCTAGAGAGAGAAAAAAAGTGCCCTCGCAGTCCTAAGTGTCTTCACACACATCAATACTGAAATATATCAATGTATTTATACTTTCTACATGCACATGTGTGGAGCCTTGTATGCTCACTATTTCACATATAAGGTGAGTTCAAAGTTTATTCAACGTATGCCACATCATTCATATATAGAATGCGTTTTATGCATAATTCAACGCATGCCAATACTTAAATGGATAGTTTCTTAATTCCACGATGGTAAGGTACTCTATGCACCATGAGGCATGCATTCTTTCCATCTCATGATGAATTCAAACGTATGCAAAAGAAACGGAAAGTTTTTAACTTTATTTTTTTTTTTTGTTGTGATTGGAAGTGAAGATGCCCACCTCCCTTTAAGCTCCATGCTTCCTTCTTCCATCCATTTTGTCGGTCTTGTCCTCCATAGCGCGCTTGAACCTTTACTTGGAATGTCTCCAATTGGAGAGAATAAGAATAGAGCCTCTTGCATCCATACAAGCTCACGTGGGTCTCCTAATGGTTGAAGCTCCTCGCTTCCCTTATATGAAATAAATGAAGGAATTCATGCCAAATTCGTGAGAGAATGGGATGATCCTACGTGCGCGAGGCTAGGAAGAGGTGGAATTATCCCACATAAAGCATATATTGTGAATCTAAAGCCAATATATGGCTCATTTGTTGCTTCTTTCCTTTGTTCGAGTGGACAAAGCTATGGCTTATGTTGCCCACACCAAGTTCACACCGTTGAAGTGCTTGCTTGTCTTGGTGAAGCCCTTCATGGCTGCTTGTGGGGGGCTTTCTTGGCACGTATGGCCTCTTCTATGGGGGATCAGTCTACTTCCTCTTTTAATCTCCTAAAGAGAAGGATATAGAGGGCTTCGACGGAATCTACTCCTAAAGAGAGGGATATAGAGGTCTTCGACGGAACCTACTTGTAGACTTCAATGAAACCGACCAAATAAGATGAGTGGCCCGTCCGTATCTAGGTGATAATGAAGCCTAGGTGTATCTATGTGATAATGAAGCCTAGGTCTAGGAAAAAGCGTAGCTCATCATATCAATATTGTAAAACTACAAAGTCCTACCAAGAATCTACGTGACTAGCAAGAGAGCTCAAACATCTAGATCACCAAGGGGAGGGAGAGCATGTCTCCACCCATCCAACTCCACCAAATATATTCCTATAGGCCAAGGGGTGCATGCCATCCCTAGGCTTGTGCAAGTGTCATCCCTAGCCCAAGGGGTGCATGTCATCCCTAGGCTTGTCCAAGTGTCTACCCAAGTGTCCCTCATGTGGAAACTTTCCCAGGGGTCATCACATGTCTTATAATTTCCTAAAGTCTATCATATGCTTTCTAAATCAAATGAGGATTACACACACACACACTTACACCCAAGGTAGCTCCTAGAGAAGCTTCTCCCAAGACTAAGGTTCCCATGCCTTAGGATAAACCAAGCCTAAGGTTCATAACTATTCAATTGGGAGCTCATGTGAATAAATACCTCAAGGGTTAAAGCCAAGAGTTCAACCCAAAGGTTCAAGCATGTTCCAAGGGTAAATCAAGGGCTAAAGCGAGGTAGATATACATCATATTCTAACCTTTAAAATCTATATATTTATCCCTCCAAACCCATAAACTATACAACAGAGATCCTTTAACAACAACATGGAAAGAGTATAGCAAACATGCTTATCTACTTTTCATGAGAAAATATGAGGGATAATGGCACATTGACAAACAAAAAAATCAAGGTGCATGCTCGTGCATCTCTATTATTCTCATAAAAGCTGTTGTGTAGTGGTTGGGAGTGTTAGTGGTGTACCTCACATAGTCAAAATATGAGCTTCAAGAGATTGGAAATACGAACTAACTAGAATTAGAACTTGCAACATCCTCTAACCCACCTATAGAAGATACACTCAAGCATTATAACTATATATGTATTTCAACACCCTTCACAATATTCCACAACCCGTTTACAAGCAATGCATGCTCACAATGGGTAGTTAGAACTATCTAACTTATTCTCAAAATACAATACATGAAATACATCATTTCTCTCAACCATGGCCAGTGAATGTACCCCAATGTAGAAAAATTTCAGTTTATAAAAAAAATTCACACAAAAAGTTTCATTATACTTGTAACAAATTTTGGAATACTTTTCTTGAACAAAAAGTGGCACAAAGGGGCAACATTGCATACACAATCACTATAATAGTGCACTTAGAGGTTGAGGTGATCTCCAACAACAACAATAGAAGTTACAATAGAAGGGACTTCAAAAATTACCAAAAGATCAACCAGTGAGAAGGATATGCCATTGATGCATTTTAGGAAGTAGCAACCTGCTATGATACAAATTGTTGGAGTTCGAGGAACAAGAATGCACACAAAAAAAACATAGGAAGAAGAAGAAGAAGATTGTGAGAACAACACATGAATGTACTACTATTCGTGGAGTGTAAAAAGATAAATAGGCCAATATTATTGACATTTTGAGTGTCACAAGGTAGAACTTGCTTGTTATAAATATGAAATGTCCCTTATGTCCTTTCTCGTGATTGATGGCGCTCCTCATGAGTATCTCAATGCTCTACTCATAATGTTTTTGTTGTTTATTGTGTTATTTTTTTTGACACAAGCAAAAAAAAAAAGAGAAGTTCGATCTTTGAGATGCCCTCTTTATCATAGCTTGAATCACATAAAGTACAATGAAGTTTTTTTCAAAGGACGTTCTATGTTTGAAATAAGTACAACAAAGTTCTCTTTTGTTATAAGGAAGTTCGGTCTCGAGGCCTCATCTTTTCGAATTAGCTAGAATTAATTGAAAGTACAAATGAAAATAGGTTTACTACTCATGAGGCCCTCCATATCGGGTTCGACGCTTGGCATGGTCAAGATTACGTAGCTCGAAGTCCCACTAGGGTAGAGCTGAGAAGAAATGGACCTAAAGTCCAACTATTTTAACATGAAGTTTTTAGTGAGCGAGTAGGATAGAGTTTGAAAAGGGATAATGTTAAGCCCAACTGGTTTAACACGAAGTTTTTACTCGACACGGGTGACGGAACCCCAGACAACTCACGCCGGAAGGCCATAAAGCGTCCAGACTTTTTATATATCTGTTTCTTATAAATTATAATATATTAGGAGCTCGCGCCATTTTGCATGGCTCGAACTTGTGAAATGAGGATGATTAAAGTCCAATGAGTTCTACACCGTCAGGCAAATCGTAAGCCTGCGCGATGGGGAGATTTGCCATGGTATGGTCAAGCAGACTCTACGAGCTGTACCAAATTTTTCCGCATTCCCCTACATTCTGCACTATGACCACTTGGGACGCCCCTTCCTGCCGCTTTCTTCCGCCGTCTCACCATCGTTTGCCACTTCCAGGTTGGTTTTGCATTAGAAGCATCTTCTATTCTGTTCCTTGTTTCTCGGAGCTGGTGTATTTTACTTATTCAATTGATGCATGTCAATTGATGTTCTCATATTTTATTTATGCATGTCAACTGATGTTCTCATATGCAATATGGGTGTGGATATATTTCCATTCAGTTGACCAATACTAACTGATGAGTTTCCTCACCTTCTTCTCATGTGTTTGTCATGCATACCTCCGTGTGCGGGATGTGTTTGAGCCTAGCTAAGCTTCTTCCATTTTGGCTGTGCTGAATTTTGTCTACGCATTCCCTGTTATCCACATGTTTTTTTGGCCTTATTTTCGACTGAAAGCAAACATTCTTTGTTTGCAGTTGATGCTGAGCTCCTCGTGGCGGGCATTGTTCATAATTTTATTCTGGGGGAGTATGCACGCACGCCTTTATTTTTTGTCTCATAAGTGAAACATCCTTCTTACTCTCTGCAACTGGCTATACATGACACGGTCTCTGTTTGTTCTCTGTTCATAGATTGCATTGTTTTCTTTCAGAAAAATGTCTTTGTTCTATAGACTTCTATTTCGTGTTTCAGTGGTCGAGCATTTTTTTTTAATTGTAATATTTTTTTATAATAGGTCACATGTGAAATCTTGAGTTTTGTCCAAATGACAACTTTATTTATGGTAGGGAAAGCCTTGGAGAAATGCTGATCACATTCGCTATATTTGACATTTGCTTTTTAGGGCGAGAAATCAAACAGAGTGTAGTGTGACATTCAACCACACCCAGTAAAGATAATTGCATTTGTATATTAGATCTCTAGTTTAATATTGCTGTCCATCAGAGGTAAATATAAACCCTTGAAACAGTCTAGTGATGAGCAAAGATACTTTTGATTATGATCATCTATACCGAGGGATGTGCTTTTGTGAGATGATAGATGAGATCATGATTTTCTTCAGGTGCATGAATCAGCACGAGAAAAATTTGGACAGACATGTGCCCCATCTTTGGAAACTTGCATTTCATGGCAAACTATTTCATTTTATTAGCTCGTGCTATCTCCATCCAAGCTCCCCATTTGATTTAAGCTCACAAAACCTTTGTGCGAGCATTGAATTTGATTCTATGGTGTTTGACGTGTGTTCTGATTTAGTTGTGTTTGGCCTTCATATTTTATTTAGAGATCCTTCCAATTTAGATTGATATGCATACAACGAGATTCTAACTTGGACTTTTTTGGTCTTCATTCATGTGTTTCATATGTTTGTGACTTACTTTTGACTTGAAACCTCTTCGTACTTTGGTGTGCAACATACGTGTTGATTTCACACCTCATGAACAATCTTCATAAGTCCATTTATTTGGGGACAAAAAAATCTTATCCTTGTTTTTTTTTTGGATTTTGTGGTTCTAGACTTTGACCAATCCATGAACTTCATTATAAAATATAGACTATATGACATTTTGTATAGATACCTTGTTACTTGGGTGCAATATTTGGAATTTTGGAGTGGTCAATTTCACTTGACTTTGCAACACATTATGATCTCTGCTGAAGGATTTTGACCCTAAAAAATATTGAGGTAAACTTGTTTTTCAGGATTTTCACCTTTTGAGATACTTTATAATTTGATGTTGTAGGGAATGCTATTGTTTACAATTGAGTTGAGGAAAATGTACTTCATTGTTCAAGTCTTATATATATATATGTACATGTATGTACCTATTTTAATCAATTCTTAAATTTGTTATACATTTTATTTTATTTGTGATTGATTGACATCTGAAGTGCACATGGGAGATGCAAAGTTGCATATCAACAACCAGCAGCCAAAGAAAGGGTACAAGAGGAGAGAAGAGGGATGACTTGATGATGAAAAATGGAAAATGGAGAAGGATGGATCTCCCACAAGTGGCTGCCTATGCCCGTGTACCCAAATTTGAAGAAGAATCTCTTGTTGTTGTGGCCATGGATTATTAGAACAAGGACACATCTGAGACTAGGCAATGAACTCCCAATCTTAGACATGTGCCTTGACCTTATATTCCATGGCCTGATAATTAATGAATTTTTTTGAGTTATTTTGATCTTTTTTTTTGTTTGGGTGCAGCCTTTTGTTTTTGGTGTTGTATTTCTTATGTTTTTATGTCTATGTTGATTACCTTCGGTTTGTAAAATTGGATAGATCTGAACTTTATGGAGGTATATATTGTTTTCTTAGTAGAAAGAAATAAGGTGATTTGGCTTTGTAACAAATTCAATCCCGTTCTAAGAGTTTGAGGAGTCTTGGAAGCTTATTATGGAGATTTCTCAGCATATTTCAGCTATGGAGGTTTGAAGTTCACTTCAAACTTATATATTGAAGATCTGTCTCAACTGTATTCAGCCTCAATCTGTTTTCTTGGGGAAGATTTTGCTTCAGCTTTAAGCGTATGTGTTAGTGCGATGACTAGTGAGCATTGCTGTCTGATGAGGATCGTAGCTCGTGGCTTGTGATATATAGCTTCATGCCTGGTGAAGTGTGTCATGATGGAAGCATCCATCAAGCTATTATGGAATATCCACCACCTATCAGGAGGCAAAATTCAGGTATTTGAAGGACAATTTTTAAGTGAACTCAGAAAATAGGCCACCTAATATTGTAGATGGGCCTCGATTGTTTATATTGAATGCGAATGATGGTAAAATACTTCCAGCTCAAGCTTCACCTAAGTATTTGCTTTCATGGCGTTGTCAAGAGGGTAAAATGGATGAGGTTATGGAGATGGAATGTAAAATATCAACTAGAGGTTGTAGCTGTTCAAGAGCATAAAAAGCATGACTTCGGGGGATCTTCATCCTCAACAAAGGAATATTAACTTGTATATAATGGAGAAAGATGTAAATACTCAAGGTGTTTACTTATAATTAGAAAGGATATATGTATTAAGGTTATTCATATTGACATGCAAGGAAGATTTATCATTCTATTTACTTTGCATTAGGTATAGAAATGTGTTATCATTAATTTATATGCACCTAATATGTCGATGGGAAAATCTAGAACTTGGAGCCTCCTTTTGGAGGCCATTACTCGACATGATGCAAATTCGCTTCATGTTAAAATCCTTCTTATTGAAAAATTTAATATGGTTGAAGATAAAGCAAATTGCACTATTGCTTCAACAATAATTGCTCCTCAAGAAGCTCAACTTTGGCATGAAATTCTACGATCATTAGGATGTAGAGCCTTACTCGCCACAAGCGGTGAGATTGGGAGGAGAGATAGTATTGGGATATCTACCATTTGCTCATGAGTCGGGGCAGTGCAGTGGCATGGCGACATCTGAGAGGGAGTGGACAACAGACACCCATTTGAGACCCGAGCACTTGGCATAGCTATGCATAGAGCCTATACCAGATCCTAGACCAGCCTCCCATTCCCAGGCCATAGAGTTCACGCCCCACTACCTCTTACTACTTCACACCCACTATGGTGAGCCGCACTATTGCCCATCTACAACATGGCTTGTCCCATGACAAGTTCAGTTTATAAGCTGAGCATCTCATCTATGGATGCATGACTCTAGCACCGCTCATTGCCCACCTCTTCAACCGTGCACTGGTTGAAGCCCTGACTTATGGACTGAGCACACCATAGTGCCCATACATAAGTCAGGCGACGTTATGGATCTAGCCACATATTGGAGGATCATGATTGGCCCCATATTGGCAAACTTACATGGGGTGGTACTAGAGAGAGAGTTGAGCACTCGCACAAGATAGGCCAGTTTTAGACGAGATTACTCTACCATTGACCACACCTTCACTCTGAGATGCGATCAACAAGGCAAGAGTGCGGAAGAGGAGATTATACTGCTGGTTTGTGGACTTCAGCAAAGCGTTCGACATAGTTCCTAGGGAGCGGCTCTTCAGACGTCTTCTCGATATCGGGGCTCCAGAGGAGATGATATGGGGGATCTACGACTTGTAGGAGAGAGTATCTGGTAGAGTCAGATGTCGAGGTGGCTTATCCGAATCACTTGCTAGCACCATCGGTGTGAAGCAAGGATACCCTCTTTCACCCACCCTCTTTGGTCTATACATATACTGCCATCGATATACCACATACTCCGCCCACCTCCACCCATCATCAATAGCTAGGATACACATATTCACTCCCGCCATGGGTCCCCCATGTATTAGGTGGCCATTATTTGCAGAGTCAGAGCCACGTCTCCCCACGCACGACTACATTATCCCCACTACCCCCTCCATCACCCGGTACACTATCCTTTGGTTGTTTCCAGCCTTTTTCAGGAATCAGTTATTTCTACACAAGGGTTAGTAGTTACTACAATTGTACATGGTTTTGTCTCATAAGCCAAGTTTGGCCTTCGGAAGACGTTAATATCACTTTCTTTTTTCTTCCTCTCTCTCTATCTCTCTCTTCCCCCCCCCCCCCCCCCCTTCCTCCCTTTCTCTTTTTTCAAATTATTACCTTTGCCTGCAACCCCTCCATTGTCTCCATAGTACAAACTTGCATCAACAGATGCCAGCTCATTTCCCACCCTTTTCTAAGAATCTAAGCTCAATCCATTTTCCTTAGCCACGTCAACACTTCTGTTCAGTCTCATCATGATTCAGCAATGGAGAAAAAAAAAGCATGGTTGCACAACAGACAGCCTCATCATGATTCAGGAGAAGTCTATTCAAAAGTATGCTTTTATTATTTCTTAGCTCACAGGTTCTTTGTTATTCGATTTATGCATCATACATAGAGTTCTTTGTACATTGTTAGATCATGAATTCAATAACTTCATATGTAAATAGTTGTCTCACTTCATCTATTCCATCATACATAGAGTTCTTTGTACATTGTTAGATCATGAATTCAATATGTAAATAGTTGTCTCGCTTCATTTATTCATTCATCTCTCTAGTGTCTGTTCCTTATAATTGTCAATGTTCCTTTGTTGTCAACAACCTTTGTTTGCTGGTTATGTTTGGACACCTTTAAATTCTAGTACAAACAAGGTAGTCCTTGGGGTCTTTACCCCAAACATCTCTTCCACACCTGAACACTTCTTTTTTATAAACCATAGAACTATGCCCCTCCCATGAAGTATGAGGGCACTGTCCCATACATCCTCAGATTGGATAACAGCAACCTTCAGTGTTGCTATTACTAATATGCAGAGCATCAGCTAAGACTTGCTTGAGTGTGACAGCCATCCTCAGCGACCTCAGTATTTGCTGTTTACAATTATTAGTTCTCTAATGTGGCCATCTTCTCACATTAAAATAGGGCTGTAGACATCTGGAAGGCTTTGATGCAGCTGTTCGGCCCTTTCAAGAGGCAAGAAAGTATGGCACAGGTGTGGAATAAATGCTGAGAGACTTTAGGGCAGCAGTCATACAGATATATGTGCTTAGTTTTCTGTTAATAGAGCTCAAATGAGGCAGCAAATGACATCATGAAGTAGCCCAAGGTGCAAATAATGGTCAAGGGCACCTGAACTAAGCTGCTTCTGATCCAGATTGGGGTAACGATTTTGCAGTTCCTCTTCTTCACACAAATATTTCCTGTATTCATCCATCATATGGTTTCAAATTCATTATTTGCCTTCTTGTTTTCTGTTCCCAGTACTTAAAAAGTCCCTATGTTGCTGAACTGGAACACTAGATTATGTGAATTTCAATAGTAAATACATAAAGAATGAGACACTATTTATGACCTTTTATTTGGTTTTTTGATTTGGAGCTTCAAATGCATATGAAGGTGAAAAATGATACTGTAGTATGTTCGGTAGAAATGGCATGGTTATCTTTTGTTCTGATCATGAAAGCATAGGAGGATATCGTGGTTAAATTTGTAGATCACCCCAAGGTGATGATAGACTGCAGCTCATTGGTTTTATAACTTGATTTTCACTTAAAAACTAATCTTATCTAAAAGTGTACATTGGAATAGGTTATGGTTCAGGTTGTATATCACCCCAAGGTGATTATGAACTTGCACCTCAGTGGTTATAAAATGTATATTAACCTTATAAATCAATCTTATTCAAGTGTGTACACAATTTGAGCACCAATGAAACTGGTAATAATTTTGTGATTCACACCTCTTTGCTTAAGCTGTGCGGAAATGTTTCTATTCACCCAAATGTGTTCATACTGACTGAAAGAGTGCTAATGGGATTATCTTTCTCTAAATAATTCTGAGTGTTCTTCTTTTGCAATCAGCAAATAAGCATTTAATTGTCTGCAGGCCTCTTATACATGCAGTCATACGGAGGGGATCTTTGTTGCTGATTGGCCTTTTAGGATTCGAGACGCTGAACTTTGATGTTTTGGTGGAAGTTGAGGTGCCAAATATTATGCTAGACACTGACTCACATTTTACAGCTGAAGGTTGGGATTTCAACACCATGAAATGTGCCTGGAGGCTTGGAGTGGATGTACTACATTTCTTAACTTTTATAAAGATTTTTACGGGGGGCTCAAATCATGATTTGATTTTTGATGAACATCTATAATGCGTTTTCTAAGCAGAAGAGCATGTCAATTCTAATATTTCCAAGAATTAGACACAACTTAGAAAATGTGGATGGGATCTATAGACTATTGTTAACATTACAATTCATAAATGGAAATTTAGTAATTACACATCCCAAAGTGTAGGAAAGGAAAATGTATTTGAACGGATTTCCATTAATTGCAATGATTATCATTCAAGCTTTAAACATCATTTTAGAAAGTTAATGTGTTGACTTTGTTGTTGAAGCAATATATAATAATTGTTATGTCCGATATGTTGCTGAGGATTGGCACCAAGATTTAACCATGTGATGTTTACAGGGTGTTGGCTTGTAAATGGGCCAGTCGTGATGGTTCAAGTGCATGGCAAAGTTATGGTAGTTCAGTATTCAGCTTCTGATAGGCTGCAATGCTTTGGCACGTCTCTTGCTGTGGCTGATATTGATGGAGATTGGCATGCATTATTGCTTAATTTTGACGATATAAAGATGATCAAAGGAATAAGGTTCCTTTACTTTGGGGAATTGGGAGCCTTCCAAGCTGATAAGATGCTCTTAAGCTTGCAAATTTCCTCTAAGGCTGAAATAGCACCTTCATGCAGGTCATTTTGTTTTCTTGTAAGCTTTTCCATTTTTTGCATTTGTAAACTTTGGCTTTTAATTTCTGGCAGATTATAAAAGATTTAGGAATGGAAGATTGTTGGCTAGGTTTCAAGTCAGTTCTCTATTTTTGAAGAGCACTATTTCCTTTTCAGTGGAGGAATAGCTTGATTGAAAGTTGTCTCCGGCTGATGTTAGTGCTTGCTTATAATTCTTGATTTGCTTGAACAGCTCACTCTTCGTATCGTTTGAATGGCTTTTCATGATCAGTGATGTTATGGCTCAAGGTATTTTTCGACATAACGGAGATCCATCCTTCATTTTTCCTTATAGTGATATCTGAGACTATGATTCAAGGGAATGTCCTTTGGTCTTTCTTGTTGTTTAAAGGAAGCAATTGAGAGTAGACTCAACATTTAAAGATCTGCTTGTTTGTTTAACATAACGAACAAAAAATTTGGTTCATCAACTTACAAATCAATTTTTATTGTCTTTATGCTAACAACCTATCTCTTATGTCTTTACTTAAAACATGTACCAAAGATGCACTTCTATTATATGCATGTATGTATGTATCCATATATACGTATGTACGTATATCATATATGCATGTACATATGTATTGTATATGTGAATGATCTCCTTATAGGTTTCTGTCAGATCAACATACTGAAACCAAGACCTTGATACAGCATCTCGTAATTTAGGTTTTTCAACATTGGACTAAGAGTGGAGGGAAACAGCAACATGAGAAAATTCTCGAATGGTGGCATCAGAAAGATCTCAGGAGAGTTTACTATCAAAAGAAGCACAGTGGAACACCATTTAAGGTGGGAGGAAGGACGGGCAAATATGCACTCAGCAGATAGGAAGAGGAGGCTAGCAGGAAATGGGAGGAAGGGGTGGAGACTTTCGACTGTGGACAAGATTATCAAGGAGGCTGATAGGGAGAAGGGCATTGAGATTGACGAGTCAAAATACGAAACCAAATCATCATACCAGTAGAGATTGGACATAATGTAATAAGCTTTGAACGGCTCCAAATAATGAGCAATGATAGTTTCCAGTAGTAATCTGGTAATAGCAGTTGTGGGTGTTGATGTCTATCTTGCAATAGGATGTACTTATCAATTCACAATTCATAGTAGCAAAAGAGTAAAATACTAGCCACTAAGAAATAAATTTTATGTACGCATGTGTGTGTGTGTGTGCATGTGTATGTATGTGTGTGTGCATATGTATGCATGTATGTATATACATGCAATATAGGAGGGAGCTTGAACTGAATTCTATAGGAGAATGGGTGCTTTGAGAGGAGGGATCTTAATCTCCCCCAACCCACCCTTGAGGAGCCTACCACTACCTCGTCTGCAGTGTTTCATTTTTGTTCCCCTTAAGGTTTTCGCCATCATGTGACTATACATTTTGAAGTCTATAGCAGCCATTTCTGGTTTGTTAGGGTTTATTGACCTTGCACCTTTTTGCACTTTTTCTCATGTTTATATCTTGCACATGCATATGAACAGAGTTGCCTGATTGTACCATGTTTTTTGGTTTCACTGCTTTCTCTCTACAGTTACCACATTTTAAATGCAATTTTCAAACTGTCCATCCATACTATAGGATTTTATTCATTTTAATATCTTGACAGCCGTCAAATAAGCACAAAGTGTGTTACAAATCATACTTATTCAAGGAGAGCCCATCCCTAAAGTAGCCACCCGACGGGGGCAGCTATAGTTTGGCATGCGTGGTGGGATCCTTGCATGCTCTATGCGAGACAACTTTCTTGGAAGTAAGTTTTTTGCTTGTCCATTTTTTTCCATAGTTAGTCTATGACCCATACCTGTTCTTCAAGACAAACTCTTCTTAGTCCTCTTAAGAGTTGATTGAAAACTTATCATAGCGAAAGAGCTAATCATTACACTCCATCTAGTATACCATGTTCTCCTTTATCATTAAGATTACCTCAATTTTCTCAAGGAAGCCCAAGTAATTTGCTTAAACTAGCTTTGACACCTCCTTTTCAGGAGAAGGCCTGAGAAGCACCAAACTCCCTTTGACACTTCCTTGGAGGATACAAAATTCCTCATGGAGGACCTCTAGAATAAATATTAAGTTCCCCACTTTAAGGGTTCGGTGTAGAAAAATGATTTTGATCATGTAAGAAGGCCCATTTCCTTATGTCGAGGAAGAGGCTTACAACACAGAGAAGATTCTATGAGAAGGCCTTTCCTAAGTCCTCATTGCAGAAATTGTCTCTCTCATATTGGACTCTACATTGGAAGAGTTTGTTGCCATTGCATCACACATTGAAGAATCCCGACTGCACTTTGAATAGAGTAATCAATTTTAAGTGGAGGCCTCAAATATGCAACAAGCCCAAAAGAGAAGACCTTCACGAGCCACACGACACAATGATGATATGCATGCACAACCTCGTTGGGAAAGTGGAGGGGTTATGCCACACACATTAGATTCGAAGGCAAATGTGGTTCACTTTTTGTAGCAACAATGATCACTTTGTTGTGGATTGTCTCAGTAGGTTGGCTCGCCAATTTTGCAAAAAAAATGAGCGCAAATCTGGAGATATTGCAAGGAATCTCTGCTCAAATCAAAGAGGTAATCCCGAAATCCCGGATACTTTTTATGCTAATGCTTCAAAATTCACAAGAACGGGAACGAAACCGATAAAATCGATCGAGGCATTCTAGGCCTCTATTGTGCTACCATTGCGGAGAGTACAAACACATCTAGGGCAATGGCTTTCTCTCTCTCAAAGGCTTCTTAGCCATGCCAACATTACCATGAGGCCAAGGAATATCACACCCAGGATTGATCATGCAATTGCTTAGCTCCCATTCATAAGATTGTAGTCACTCATTGGAAAGGTTCAAATCCACAAACCTTAGTTCTTTCTTCTTCTATGGAGTTTATGATGTCTAGGACAAGGCACACAATGACGACAAAGCAAGATGAACAAAGAAGGTAGAAGGACAATCGTAAGGAAGTCAACCAAAGTAAGGAGAATGTTATTGTGTAGGCTTACGGAAAGATGAGGGAGGACTTGAAGGATCAACCCGTTTGTATAGAAGAGAAATTGAAGCACACTCAACATAAGGTCAATTTATACCAACTAATGCAAATGGTGGTAGAGTTGTCTCCCAACCCCTTCGGAAGATTATCAAAATTAGAGATTTACTCTTTCTATCAAGAGTCATCTCCCTGGTTTCCAATCCCTTTCAAGAGAGATGACGACAATATGTGTTGGTATGTATGCGAAGAGCATGGCACTTAAGGCTAATTAGGATAGTCCCACCTTGTATAAGGGATGAGATGGGAGACTCTAACTTGGTTGCGGACTCCTCTTTTGAGCTAATGCTCCTTTGTGGGGTATGGTGTTCCTTTTTCGAAAACTCGTCGGATAGGCAATTTAGGGAGTGTGAGTCCTCTATATTCCAGTATAGTGTCCAGGTATCTCACCACATTGATATCCTTTGGGTGCTAGTTGACCACAACTTGGTAGCGTTAAGTGCTTGTTGGAAGGTCACATATAAGTCTTCTTTGGGAGATGAAGTGGTGGATGAATTTTGCCGTTTGACTCTTGAATGTGATAGCTCTTGAGCCCCCATTGCGGACTCAAAATATCAAAATTCATTCTTTCCATCAAGAATGAATTTTTGACAATTGTCATTGTAGATGGTGGGTTTCACATCATCCTGATGCTGGATTTCACCATGAGAAGGATGAAGTTGGACCTTATGAGGTATGCACTAACATTGGCAGATTAGCACCGGGTTCAACCTCTCGGTAGTATTGGAAAGGTATCAATGATCTTGTGAGCACATCAATTTATGCTTGATTTTGTCATCATCTGAGCATCTGGAGACGAGATTCTTGATCTGCCGTGCTCGAGGTGGGTTCCTTTTTTGAGTGCAGTATGCACTATGTGCTGCTTTGCATGCTCAGTAGTCCGATAGAAGATAAATTAGACAGATCAATAGTTCACAAGGTAAATAAGTCACATAAGTCACGGCAAAAATAGACTACAAGCTCATAGAAGCATCTCTCCATTAATGGCAGCATGGAAGTGTACAAAAAGATGATTTAAATGGACAAATAATCACTTCACTCACTTCTCTGTGACAGAGAAGTGACTAACTCTCAGCTACAACAAACTAGCTCTCAAATGCTAAGGCTTCTCAGAGTACTGGCTCTCAAATGCTAAGGCTTCTCAAAGTACTGGAAGTATACTAGCCTCTTGGAGCGCTCAGACTAGTGACTTACTCTCCTTGTCCTCGGCGACAAGACCAGAGCCTCTTGTCCACTGAGCTGCTCCACAAAGGTTAGATGCCCTTTCCCAGTACCTTCACTTGTTTATGTCTTCTCTCTCCTGTATCGTATATCCTCCTATTCTCTCATGTCCCTAAGTGTATCCAAAAGGGTTCTTTATATAGGCTGCTATCACGAGCGGTTACTCCACCGCTCCTTTACTCCTCTACTCTTTCCACTTTTCTGGTACTCTTGCAAGTCAGGCTTTCTGCAACCTGCCAAGTCCGGTACTCTGTCACCTTCCAAGTCCGGTACTTTGTCACCTTCCAAGTTCGGTACTCTGTCACCTTCCAAGTTCGGTACTCTGGCAAGCCGCCCACTCTCTAACTCTTTGCTTTCCGCTTCATTCTTTGGTAAGATCCGAACTGAGAGATAGGTCCCACCAGTAGTAAAAAGACCGATTTGCCAATTCGTCTTCCAAGCTGACAGTTTGTAAGTGGATGAATGCTAGAAGGACCAATTTTGTAAAAAGACCAAGACGAGCTTGTAAGTGGACGAAGACCACTTTTCTAAAAAGACCAATTGTTTGAATGACTTCTTCTTTATACTATAAGCTGGTCCGAGACTAGTCTCCTTCATTTTCAGCTATACAGGTTGCCCGCCACTACTTCACTCTCCGTCTCGGAGAGTGCTTCAATATGGAGTGCTTCCATAATGTGAAGTGTTGCTTCTTCCCTTTTTTTTTTTTAAAGCATTTATACAATGTTATCAAGAGGAGGAGGAGGTGGTGATGTAAGAGGTGGTGTGGGAGTGACAGGGTGATTGGAAATGGTGGGTGGAAAAGATACATGTGGTGGAGAGAAGGTAGGTGAAGGGAGTGATGGAGATGGGGGGTTTGGTACGGATTTACACACATGATATATAGGTTGTGGTGTCGTGGCGGTTGTGGTCATTGGAGTATGTGAAGGTACAGTGGAGGTAACGGGGTGAGATGGTATGGGTGCGACTATGGATGCAGTGGATGGAAGGGGTGTGACAACGGATGGAGTGGGTGGGCTAGTGGTAGGAGTGTCTGAATGAGAGTGTGGGGTGGGATCATGTGTTTTTGAGAAAGTGGGTGGAGGAAAGATAGTTTCTTACCGCTTTTAGGCCTTGCATACCCTTGCTCTGATAGAGGAAGGCTTTCAAGAGAAGCCCTCGAATCTGCCACTATTTTGGCCTTCTTTTTGCTGAATGGCTGAAGCTTTGATCTAAGTGCATAACTTGACCTTTTGGATTGCCTGCACTAGGTGGATTTGCTGGATTGGGCGATGGTAGGGAGGTTATATTCGGATGTAATGCGGGTAGAGTTCGAAGCCATGTGAATATGCTTGGTGAAAAACATGGAAAGTAGATGGCCCCCTATTGGATGCTGCTAGAAAACGTTTCCTCTTGTCTATGACTGAATGCCAAAGTAGCTGATGGTAAGGAAAAGGCTTGGAATAAAGCATGCACATCAGCCCATCGCGCATAAATAAAGTGGTAAAGATAAGCTTGCCTTTCATACTTCTGAGGAGGAAATAGAATTTGAATGCATGAAGGAGGGTGGCTGTGGCATAAGCTACTGGTTTTTCATCAAAAGCAGCCTTACATTTAGTGAGTAACTCCCCTTCAGGTATTCCAGAGTAGGTGGATGCAGGTGCAGGGAGAGTAGGTGTGTGAGCTCCCATAGCTAGTTCAATGATTCTGAGAGAAAGCTTACCATCTGGAAATCGAGGGAAATGCTTGAAGAAGTCTATCACCTCCATGTGGTCGGGCTGGTCTAAGAGAGGTACCTTTGAAAACTTGTGGAGGCCCATAGTAGTCAATTGTTCAGGAGAGTACAGATGGGAAAGCCTTTCTCATTCAGCCGGAAGATCTGAGTGTGCCTGAATGAATACTCCTTTGTCAGCACATTGACTATCGATGGAGTTGTTTGAGAACTCGCTGGTCCTTTGTGAAGCCGATATAGATTGGAGGGATTCGGAGGGCACAAATTCAGATCCTTGGTTGTCCGTGGATTCATCCATCTCTTGACTTTCATTTTCCCTGTGTTCATTGGAATTGGTAGGAAGGAATATTCTAGCCCCCTTACCTTCATTTGCCACATTCGGTTGTGGTGAAGCCTCGAGCATGGTGGGAGGTGTGCTATTCGCCATAGGGTTTATATGTATTAATGTCAGTCTTGCTGGTCTGCCTCAAGGTCAGCTCACAGTTCAGCTCACAGATTTCTAGCAGCTGGTCAGCCTCAAGGTCAGCTCACAGTTCAGCTCACAAATTTCTAGCAGGCAATATCCAGTATATCTTTGATTTTTGCCCCTCCCTGTTTGTAGTGTTTCAAATAGGATCTATTTGTGAATTACGATGAACATCAGTATGGCCTGTACCTCTCTTTCTTCCTTCAGCAGTTTTTTGGCACCAATCGGTACAGCCCCGTGAGGTCTTCAGTGCATGCTTCCAATTGATCATACATTAGTCGATTATCATACTCCGGACAAGATACTGCAGTAGACGTGTCTTTGCTGTAGTTAAACAAGCGCAAGCAGAGCATATAACAAGAGGTTCAGGTGTCAATTTTCCTTCTTCAATTTTCACAGAACTATCTGTTGAAGAAGTTCAGTCTCTTTCATTTTCAGGCGTCAAATTTTGCAATGAATTGCACTTGGCAAATTTAGCGAATGGGCCAGTTGAGGTTTCGAACACGGAGCTAATGAACCACACTGACTTGGGTTCGAGCTGACCTGTGGAAGACGTCCAGGAATTTGTGGCCGCTGGGCAAGATGTTACGTGGAATTGCATTCATATCGATGGATGTGTGCACTTTTGTGGCCGCTGTGGGATTACTGAGTTTTATATGTGTAATCTCATGGAGCTGCAGTTAAACAAGTGTGTCGTTGTCTTTAGAAATAGGGGAGTCTTTTAGAGAGAGGGGATGGTCGTCTACGATGGGTTTGGAATTATGGAGTAAGTGTGTGAAAAAAGACTAAGGGCATGCTCCTCGAAAAACCAAGAAGATCACGACGGATTGGACCAGAGAACAACTAAAAAAGACCAGGACCAGAGAACAACTAAAAAAAGGACTAATCTGGAACTAAGTCAAAGACAATAAAATACTAACTTGAAAAGACCAATCTTGAAAGGACGAATTTAAAAAGACCAATTTTAAAAGACTAACTAAAGACCACTTCAAAAGGACCAATTCAAAAAGACTAACTTGAAATAACGACTTTTAAAAGACCAAAGACTAACTTGAACGGATGAATTTAAAAAGATCAAGGACTAACTTAAAAGGACGACTTTTAAAAGACCAAGGACTAAAGACCAACGACTGGTTTAAAAGAAAGGACCAACTAAAGGAAGAATTGGAGAGACCAAAGGGACAAATTTTAAAGAGACGAATTGGAGAGACTTCAGGGACTTACTCAAGCATTGAGGAGTAATTTCAAAACGAAGATGCAAAGCAGGTCCCACCGGGCGTGCCAAATTGAGCATCTGGAGACGAGATTCTTGATATGCCGTGCTCGAAGTATGCATTATGTGCTGCTTTGCATGCTTAGTAGTCCGATAGAAGATAAATTAGACAGATCAATAGTTCACAAGGTAAATAAGTCACATAAGTCACGGCAAAAATAGACTACAAGCTCACAGAAGCATCTCTCCATTAATGGCAGCATGGAAGTGTACAAAAAGACGATTTAAGTGGACAAATAATCACTTCACTCACTTCTCTGTGACAGAGAAGTGACTAACTCTCAGTTACAACAAATTGGCTCTCAAATGCTAAGGCTTCTCAGAGTACTGGCTCTCAAATGCTAAGGCTTCTCAAAGTACTGGAAGTATACTAGCCTCTTGGAGCACTCAGACTAGTGACTTACTCTGCTTGTCCTCGGCGACAAGACCAGAGACTCTTGTCCATTGAGCTTCTCCACAAAGGTTAGATGCCCTTTCCCAGTACCTTCACTTGTTTATGTCTTCTCTCTCCTGTATCGTATATCCTCCTATTCTCTCATGTCCCTAAGTGTATCCAAAAGGGTTCTTTATATAGGCTGCTATCATGAGCGGTTACTCCACCGCTCCTTTACTCCTCTACTCCTTCCACTTTTCTGGTACTCTGGCAAGTCAGGCTTTCTGCAACCTGCCAAGTCCGGTACTCTGTCACCTGCCAAGTTCGGTACTTTGGCAAGCTGCCCACTCTCTAACTCTTTGCTTTCCGCTTCATTCTTTGGTAAGATCCGAATTGAGAGATAGGTCCCACCAGTAGTAAAAAGACCAATTTGCCAATTCGTCTTCCAAGCTGAGTTTTTTTTAAAGAAGACCAGTACAGTTTGTAAGTGGACGAATGCTAGAAGGACCAATTTTGTAAAAAGACCAAGTCGAGCTTGTAAGTGGACGAAGACCAATTTTCTAAAAAGACCAATTGCTTGAATGACTTCTTCTTTATACTATAAGCTGGTCCGAGACTAGTCTCCTTCATTTTCAGCTATACATCATCTCATTTCCACATGACACTTCTTTCCCTTACTTTTGGGGAGACCATGGTTGAGTAAGACCAAGGCACTTGAAGATCGGGGGAGGTTTTGGAAGTGAGGTATGCCCAATGTAAATTCCCCAAGATTTTTCCAACACTTGAACCTTCAGCGCGCGCGCGCGCACACACACACACCCCCCCCCTCCCCTTTGAACCAAATTAGATAGATGAATGATTACAAAAATAGATAAGAGAGGAGAGAAAGTAAACAGGTAGCAAGAGGCTACTCTCTAAATGATGTTCTTGGTGAAATACTAACTATAGAATGTGTGTAAATCTAGAATAAAAGGTTGAATGTAAAAGGGTTCTAAGTACATAAGTAAGAGAGAAGTGTGCCTAAGAGCTACAAGATAGTGAATGTGTGCTGAATATAGAAGCGAAATAGGACTCTTATGAAAGAAATAGCTTATGTGTTGGAATTGCAATCCTAACAGAATTTAGGGTTTCTTCTTTGAAATAAGCGGCCACTAAGCTTCTCCTCTTGAGGTAGTAGGTAATAAAACTTAGTAGAGCAGCAAGACTTGTACTGAAATTAGCAGCTACTTACAAAAAATCAGCATGCACACACTTGGGAAGTGTGTGAAGAAGAAGAGGGCAGCAACAATCAGCTCCAATAGCAGCTCCACACCACAACCTCCTAGGGCAGCTGCCAACACCATAGGCGAGAATCCCTTGAGAGTGATGTGATTGATTTCTCGCATGTGCCCTTAGTAGGTCTTTACATAGTTTTATGTCTTAATAACGACTTGCTTTAGCGAAAAGCTAAAAATGCTGGATTTTTGCAATTCATGGAGGATTTGTACGAAATTGTACTTTTCTTTAATAAAATATTGCAAATGTGCTTTTAATGAGTTGTATGCCCAACTTGTGAGCACTGCCTACTAAGTTAGTTGTAAGTTACAAGGTCGGTAGTTAGATGAATTTACAAAGCTAGAGAATCCCTTGAGAGTGATGTGATTGATTTCTCGCATGTGCCCTTAGTAGGTCTTTACATAGTTTTATGTCTTAATAACGATTTGCTTTAGCGAAAAGCTAAAAATGCTGGATTTTTGCAATTCATGGAGGATTTGTACGAAATTGTACTTTTCTTTAATAAAATATTGCAAATGTGCTTTTAATGAGTTGTATGCCCAACTTGTGGGCACTGCCTACTAAGTTAGTGTAAGTTACAAGGTCGGTAGTTAGATGAGTTTACAAAGCTAGAGATGGATGGAGTAGTCAGTTTCTCACATGGAGTTATGGCATAAAAGGCTTGACCACATGAACCAAAAGGGCCTTGACAAATTACGTAATCTTGACAAGTTTGATGCTAAAGGCACAAAACTTGACTAAGTTAATGAATGTCAATATGGTAAGCAAGTAAAGAATTCTACTACTTTGGTGTCTCTCGTAAGTCTAATGTGCTTGATCTTGTTCATTTTGATGTTTGTAGCATGTCCACCAAATCTATGGGGGGTGCTTTTTACTTTGTTGTTTTGTTTATGACGACTCTAAGAAGCTTTGGGTTATTTGCCAAAATCTAAGGATGAAGCCTCTTTCGCATTTAAGAAATTTCATGTATTGTGACCACCCAAATAGGTAGAAAGTTAAAATGCTTACGTACAGATAACGGATGTGAGTTTGCAAGTGCTGAATTCAATAGATTTGTGAAATTCTTGGTATTAAGAGGGAGTTAATAGTCCCATACAGCCCCTCTTCTAGCGGTGTGGCTGAAAGGTATAACATGACTTTATGTGAGAGGGTGAGATGCATGCGGTCCACGGTTGATCTCCCTCATGGATTTTGGGGAGAGGCTCTCAAAACTGCAATTCATGTTTGCAATCAAACCCTTGACTTATTTTTTAAAGGTGGCACTCCGGAAGAGGTTTATTTTGGCAAACCAGCTTCCTATGACCTCCTACAAATCTTTGGTTGTGATGCTTTTGAGCGTACAAGGCCTGAGTTGAGGAACAAGTTAGATGCGAAGTCCATGAAAGGCATCCTCATGGGTTATGGAGATGCTACAAGATATGGTTACTTCAACTTAAGAAGGCAATACTTGGCCGACATGTTGTATTCAATGATCCGTGTTGAATCTGATTTGAACCCTTTGGATGCATCATATATGGTTGGAATCGACAATGAGCCAATGATAATTGAGCAAGAGGATGTTGGACAACAAGATGATGCTCTTGAAAGGCATATGGAGCCACCTATTCATGCTGAAAATAGGGCTGGAAACGATGTACAACAACCCGTTAATAATGATGAAGCTGATATACCTCTTGAAGTAGATCCATTGTCAGAGAATGGTGGATCATTGGATAAGAAGATCTACACATCCTAGGAGGCATGTGAACAGATATGACTCTTCTGTTCAATACATTATGTTATCAGATGAGGGTGAGCCTCTCACTTATAAAGAGGCAAAGCTATGTGAGCACAAGAAGAAGTGGGAGTTAGCCATGCAGGAAGAGATAAAGGCCTTGAATGCAAATGATACTTGGAACTTGGTTGAGTTGCCCAAAGGCACGAAGGTCATTCCTAACGTGGTTATGCAAGATCAAGATTGTGGATGGCAAACCCAAGTATAAGGCAAGGTTGGTTGCTAAGGGGTATGCCCGGAAAGAGGGCATTGAGAAGTGTTCTCACCAGTGGTCAAAACGACCACATTACGTGTGCTATTGCTCTCACAAATGCCTTGGATTTGGAGTTATTCCAAATGGATGTTGAAACAACCAAATGGATATGCCATTTCTAGAAAAGAGCATCTGGTATGCAAGCTGAAAAGGAGTTTATATGGGTTGAAACAAGCTCCAAGGCAATGATATAAGAAGTTTGATGCATTTATGCTCAAACGTGGGTTTGAAAGAAGCCATGCAAACCATTTCTTGTACACTTAAAAAGATGAAGATGGCAGTCCAATCAGTCTTGTGCTGAAGGTAGATGATTTCTTGTTGGCTTGGAAGAAAAAGGGCACTCTAAATGCTTTGAAACAGCCTCTTTAGCCCTTTAAGTGGGAGGTTGTTGGGGATAAGGGCCCGAAAACTCTCCTTTTGTATATTTTGGTCCTTCGACGTGATAACTAAGAGTTTTCCATACATATTTTTGTTATATTTTTTGGACTCCAAATTGAGGAGTTTTGGGCATTTACATTGTTTTTATGACAGTTGGTCATTGGTCATGTGTGAACATGCCAAAATGACCTAAAAGTCACTTATCAATAAAACTTGGTTCCAAATCTCCCATAACTTGAATGAGACTTCTTTCACTTCAACTTCTCCATCTTCTCCAAATTTTTGCATATCTTTCTCTCTCTACTTTCTCTCTCCTCACATAGCAGCCCACTCCCTTGGTGTTTGGAGCAACCGAGAAGACCACCACGTAGCTCTCTGTTACCTCTTTTAGTGTATATGATGCTTTTCACTTTTTAATGTGGTTTTCACATTCAACTTGATATTAGGGTTTGTCTTTTGATCAACAATTAGTTGCCCAACACTTAAGTATATATTAATGGATAACTCTTGAAGAGTACTATCACCGTTTCCTAGAAATGGGACCATTTTTTACCATTCTTGAAAATTGTGACCTTCAATCTTCATAAGTTAATCTTAAGGTTGCTCTTTTTGTAACAATCCACTCCTAACATGATACTAGGGGAATATGTCAAGTAGGTATATTTAGTAGTTGTTGAATTTTTTTTTTTAATTATTATTATTATTATTATTTAATGACTTAGGTACTTGTTTAATTTTCAGAGATCATGCTAGGCGAATATGTCAGGTAGGTATATTTAGTAGTTGTTGAAGTTATTATTATTAGTATTTACTAATTTAGGTACTTGTTTAATATTTAGAGATCATGCTAAATATCCACGAGCACACAAGGACCTTAGGCATGAAGAGCACTCCCATAATGCACATCGCAAGGAGAACTCGCACATCCTCCACTCTTCTCATAGAACAAAGTAAGAAGATAGGATATAGACTCAAACATACTCCCAAGATTATCAAGGTTGGCCAATCCTTTTCAAACCAATGTTATATGCTCTCATCTAGACCTATTATACGAATACACACACAAATACAAGGTGTTATAAGTCCATTGTAAGGTTTTGAATGTAGAGATAAAGCCCCTCTTGCTCAAGTCTTCCTCCATGACCACCAAAATGTAGATGCCAGCTACCATATACATGGTTGAGCGACGAACCACAAGGAGCACTTGAAGGTTGACTAGTAGTTTAAACATTACTTCATGTACACAAGGAAGCAGTGCTCTCCAAAACTGTTGTTCACTATTTATCCTTGCAAATCCAGCCAGTAATAAAATTCCAGCAAATATAACATGTCCATTGCTTGTGTAATAGCCGCAACTTGCCAATTTTTGATGTGACCCCTCTTGGAGTGTATAACTCTTCAAAATTATATTCAAAATCTTCATGGATATTGATCATTTGCATCCCCAAGCTGAATATAAGGCTGAGCTTGATCCTCATCTGTCATGAAGATTTAATTCTTCTACATGTAGCCAAATAGAGATAAGATGGAGAACAAATAATAAATGAGATAGGAGCCATGCTCCAAATATATACATTACATTCCAAGTCGCAGTACATTAAGTTACATGATAGGATGCAAGAGATATAAGCTGTCCATAACTCCACAATTTCCAAATCTTCAAAGCTGAAGATGATCTTCTCCAAATAAATAAGCTCCAAATAGTTGCACACCCTCTAGATGATGAAGAAAAATCAACATCACCTCTCCAAATTGAAGAGAACATTTTCACCAAGCCTAGCTCTTGAGAAGAGCACTCACAAGTGATGGTTTCAAGTGCCACACAAAGTGGTCTTTACAATTTTGGACATAGAGTTAATTATGCATGGAACAAAAGTGTAGATAGGTTGTTTAATTTTGATGTAGAGTTGTATGGGAAGTTAGAAGTGAAGCTTGAAAGATTTCAAAATGTTGAAGGTCTTTTTGGTAGAGACATTTCATGCTTGAGATCTATGCAACTATAGCTTGTGACATGGTGTAAAAAAAAATGGTGGCTCCACTCTTAAGCTAGTAAGTATCAAGTTTCAATTTAAAAATTTTTCTATTTATTAATAGGTATTTACGATTTTCAAAATATAATCAATTGTGTATGTATTTTGAACCATGCAAAGGAACTCGGCATATGGATACTTTTACAAGATTGTAATGTGAGTCTTTATGAAAGAAATTAGAGAAAATGTGTCCTCTTCCACACAAAGAAAATGATTAAATTCTTTATAACACAATTGGAGTGGCCCGTGTAGTGCCACTACAATATTTGCCTTTTGAATAATGGTGGCCATGCAAGAGAGGCATAGAAGGTCACATAGATGATATTGATATCAAAAATATTTGTGGTATGTCTTCCATTTTGACACAGGACATGATTTGTATAGTATGCTTTATTAGGAGTTGACCTTGTTGAAGCATGATACTAAGTTGTCTCGTGTCTTCAGAGGCATCCACTAGCCATGCATAATGGGATGCTTAGAGTGTTGCACTTAGTGATGATAATGATATGTGTCAAACTCTCACTTGTGAGATCTCGTTCTATTAACTCTTATAACATTTGTATTATTCACCATTATTCACGTTTGCTAGGTGTGGTAGTCGAAACTTGTTTTTGTGCAATTATGTGACCATGTGGCACAAGGCTTGATTGTGTCTTATTATTTGTAAGTTGAGTCATGAACTTTGGAGCTTGTAGTTATTAGTATGATTGTTGATATTATGATGGAATCATGGAATGGTTCGTATTTAAGTTTTATAATGATTCAAAATGTATGTGGCATGTAATGATGTGCCATGTATGATGTAATGTGTACTATAACCTATCATCTATGATTCAAGAATCCAATTGATGTATGTAGTATGTACTATGTATTATCACATTCTAGGCTCTACACTCAAGTAGTAAGCTGTAACTTATGACTTGTCACATGATATATCACATGAAATTATCAATTGAATCTTAAAAGTTGATTGATTGAAATAACAAGTTGAAATTCAAATGTTAAAGATTTCAAGCTTGATTTTTGATCTTTGATTCTTGAGTTGTGTCATATGAACATTTAATATGTTAATAGAATAGATTATGCTGATTTTATATCTGTGAACATGTCCATATTGCATTGTCATTTGAAAGTTGAATTTTTTTGCTTGAAATTTGAAAAATTGAATGATTTGAATTGATGTGTTGTGAAGCTAAAATACATACATACCACATATAGTATGGCCTATCATCTATGCCATTAATATGAAAGAGTTAGGTGAGAAGTTAGAACCTTCAATCTACGATATTCGAGTCCGTGATTTAGATTATTAACAATTGTATATAGTATGTAGGTTAAAAAATATCCATTTTATGATGTATTCCTCAATATCTAATCATATCCTTGTCCTAAAGTATCCAAAAAAAAAGTAACATCTTCATAACACCCATCCCAAATATTGTGGGGTTAGGAATGCATTGGTAACTTGTTGCCTTGGATGTAGTGAAAATGTTGCCAAGAACCTTCTATAGAAGTGTGGAAAATTAGTGCCGTAGTTGCTTTGAGATGGGGTTGTTCTAAAAAAGGATATTTATCCAAATGCCAAAGTTATTGTAATCTTGTAAATGGCAGAGTGAAGGGAAGGGTTTCTAAGCTGGAAGGATTTCTCCCAATCATTGGGCTCCAAAATGGAAGGTTATGAAGTTGTGAAAGAATTTTGTTTGATTGTAGGTAACATGTATAGAGAGAAGGGATCTTGATTGATAGGATTGGACTGGATGGATGGAAAAATTTGCATTATTCGGGTTTGAATATTTATAAATATGAGTTCCTTCGTGGGGGTACCAAATTATGAGAGAGACGCTGAGGAAACGATCTCTACACACTTAACATTCAACTTATAAAGGAAGGAGATATAGGTGGAAAACGTGAACATTGAACTCCTTCAAAGACTTGCACATAAGTACATTGTATACATACAACACAAGGTAGTACTCTTAGGATAGGTGTGATCTTCTCCATTCTCTTAGCACCAATGCATGCACAAATCAAAAGCGTTCTTTAAGATGGGGAGAATCACAGCACCCTCATACTACAGATCACCAATGCATGCACAAATCACAAAGCACTCTTAAGATGGGGAGAATCAAACAAAAATTCTTGAATAGATCTTAGGTGAATGGTGAAAAGGGTACAACAGGCTCTGCCTTCTTTTTAACCAGGGAAATGAAGTTGTCATATGTTGTGGATGAGGTACAGCTAAATCAGTATTAAGATGGGCCCCAAGCATAACGGGGTAGACAGTTACGGAATGGTCCATTCAAAAGTCAATACCATAAATGTCCTTGGAGAATTCTACTAATCTGTGTGTTACTTGCGAAGTCAATAATATAAATGTCCTTGGACAATTTTATTAATCCGTATGTTACGTACTGTAGACGTATTGCATTGCTCTTAAGGATTTGGAGGTTTCTTTTTCCAAGAGGGACATTGACAAAAAGATTTCACCGTGGCTTTTTTAAACATGTACTGTTACTTAGTATCATTTTATTTCATCACTAGACTCTTTAGTAAAGCATTCATTGGCAGCAGTGCTAATATTTGTACGATGTTTCAGTTTTACTCTTCCAGGGCACAATGATGGAGGATTCATTGAAGGGTTGAATTTCGTGAGTATTTCAACTAGTGAAATGAGTCATAAAATCTCAAAATGTATATGCAACTCAGAAAAGGTGAAGGAACTTGAAGTTCTACAGAATCTCTTGGAAGTCTGCAATGATCTCTTCCCCTCTGACATCTGTCTTGACCTTATATCATGCATATGCTTTATTCCAAGAGATTCTGATGCTTGTTATGCTTTGAATTTGGAAAGTTCATATCATGATGTGGTTGTGGGCGATTGGAGTGGTAAAATAACCAAATACAGAATGGGTGCAGTTACTGCAGAGATTGATCTCAACAATGCTTCAATATCAATGTAAGGAAATTTTTAGTTTGTGGAGACATTCCTCTGGATTTTATTATCAGTTGTATTTTCTAATCTTGTGGTTATGTACTTATGATTTTTGTAGAAAATTTGCTGTAGTTGCAGAAGGTCAGGGCATTCTGCTGTGTACTGCTGATGAAACAGTTGGTGGAGTATCTGCATTATGTGCTGAGACTCTGCATTTGCTGAAAGGTTGCATATAGTGACATTATATTTACTTCTTCTTTTCATTGCCTGTTCTTTTTTTCTTTTCACGTAAAAGATCTATCAAATATTCAAGAATAATCATAGTAGGTGAATTTTTGTCATTCAGCTTGGGAAGCTGTTGAAGATGTAGTCATTGGAGATTTTCAAATGGTTGGTCATGATCAACTGCTTCTACTCTCCAAGTCATTGGGTTCTGAAGGATTGGGTCACTATCTGACACCTGAACAGCTCACAGACATGAAGGCACAAGAGTTCATTCCCCCTGTATTTTCAGGTATAAGGATTGGGATATGTAGAGTTTCTGGCATTATGATTTATTTCATCTCTTCACAATATACAAAGTTCAATTTCCCTAGAGTTCTTATCTAGGAATTATTTTCAAGCCTCAGGAATAAAATCTGCAGCACTTTGATGGTATAATGTTGGCTCAAAATACCTAATGGTTAGAGGAGATAAGACCCCCAACTAAGGCGAGCAAAGGAATAGTGCAAATAGTAGCCCAACAACTGATGATAAACTCATCCTTTACATAAAGTTGACCCACTAACGATGATGTAGTTGTTGTCTGCACACAAGTTGACTGTTATTTCTCAGATATTTAAGAGTTCATTTCCCCTGTATTGTCAGGTATAAGATTTGGGATATGAAGAGTTTTTGGCATCGTAATTTATTGCATTTCTTCACAATATACAGAGATTGATGTCCCCAGAGTTCTCATTTACACGTTATTCTCCAGCCTCAGGAATAAGATTTGCAGCACTTTGATGGTAATATGTTGGTTCAGCATATCTAATGGTCAGAGGAGACATGACCCACAACTAAGGGGAACAAAGGAATGGTGCAAACAGTAGCCCAACAACTGATCTTTCGCATAAAAGTTGACCTACTAACAATGATGAACTTTTCCTCTGTACATAAGTTGACTTGCTGATGATGAACTCGCCTACTGATGCTGATGAACTTGCCCTCTGCTGTAGAAGTCAACCAGCTGATGAACTCGCCCTCTGCTTGTAGATGAGCACTCAAGTCGACCTGCCATTGAAATCGATCTGGATTGCAACTCGGCTTGCTGGGTGACAGGCAGCTCGACGTGGGCACATGTAGAAGTTAACATGCTAGAGAAGTCGATCAGGATTACAACTTGACTTGTTGGGTGCAAGGCAGCTTGACCTGCACACATCTAGAAGTTGACCTGCTAAACTTCTAGATCTCGATTACCAAGAGGACTTTAAATAAGGCTAGGAAACCTTACTCATATACTGGCTGAGACTTTACATTCAGCTACAAGGACAACTTTTTTGTGTATGTAATTCATTCATGGAAAGCTTGAATATATGGTTGAATGCACCTAGAAAAGTTTGGCCTGAATATATGGCTAAATGCAGGAGCTGTTCACCTCTAAACTTTAGAGTGAGTCATTGAGAACATGATGCATTACATTATTATACTGGATATGAAAAAGGTAAATGCTCAGCCTTGCAGGTCGACCTTTCAACTTAAGAAGGGAAGATTAAGCCTTGGAGCAGGATTCCCACCAACATTTCGGAAATTTGGAAGAAATCTTTGAACAATATATTAAAACAGGTTTGAAGTTGGATATGCCAAGTGTCAATTTTCAGCCACTAAAGGCACTCATCTTTGCTCAAGGTATTGGTGTGGATCCGCAAAGGTTTCAACCATTTTATCCATGCCATCGTTGGCAGCCTACTTCGGGAGGAAGCATGGGCGCCTCTTTGGGAAATATTTGGATAGCCAAGCTTGGCTTGGGGATCTTCTGCGTGAACCGACGGGATCTCGATTCCAGAAGTAGACGTGGATTTCTTGAACTAAGTTGTGGAAGGAAAGATATGTTTTGAGGCTGGGTTGGGCATGATCAGATACCATGTTTGGTAGAAGTGGGAAAAGGTAAATCATTCTATCTCGTTGGGCCCCTATTTGGACTATAATTTGACAAAATCATGGGGATACTTGCAAAGGAGTCCATATAGCTATCTGCTTAGTCCAATTGCGGAGCGCTTGCTTGCTAGAATAGGGGGGCTGTACATGGCAGAGAGGATTGAAGGGAAAGGGAAGAGTAGATGTCCCTTTTGTGTTGAAGGCGAGAGATGTGGGTCCCTATCGCATTTGATGGTGGATTGCTTTGCGGTGGCGACGCTTAGGGAGAGGTGGTTGAATCCATTATTAGCTCTGTAACCCAAAAATTGGCTTTTGGCCCAGTGTTTCTTATGGACTTGACCCAGACCCTCCTTGGAGAGAAGGCTCATGGAGTGCGTTTGAACCTTTTGGTTAAACCTAGTCTTCACTCTAAGGGGGGAGTAGCTAAGTTTGTCTTGGGTGCTTCTTTCCTAGGTGAAGCTATACCTTAGTATATGAAGGCTTCATTTGAGGGATAGTGCCGTGGACGGATCCTCTTTTGAGGAAAGGATGTCTTTCCTCCATTCGATACCTTTCGATTTACATATCCCATTGCTTCGTCCGAGGGAAATGACGATTGTAGGGATGTATGTTAGAGCTTTGGTGGTTAAAGGTTACATGTATAGCTTCACCTCTTACTAGTGAGGAGATGGGAGACTCTGTATTGGGTGTGGACTTCTCCTATGAGCTCACACTTCATTGTGGGGTATGGCATTCTCTTTTTGGGAACACGTCAGGTTGGCAGTTTAGGAGGTGTTGAGCTTGCTCAAAGTCCTTCAAATGTAGTGTCAGGGGCATTGGATATCTCACTACACTGATTCTCCGAAATCAATAGACCATTGGCCTTGTGTTGGATGGTCAGGTATAAGTCTTCTTCAGAAGATGAAGCGACCATATAGATTTTGCCTCATGAGCGGGTAAGCCTCTTGGGGGCCCTCCCAAGCTCTGAAAATAAAAAAAATTCAATGCTTGCACAGGCAGTGAGTAGTGCGAGACATATGACCATGAGGATCCAGAGGCACTACATACCTTACAGAAGGAGACTATCATGAGGTACTTCGTAGACAGCTCCAATCACAGTCTAAGGATGACATCTACTCAAGCTTGGCTCCTCTTCCTTTCCATCATTGGAGATAGTACCCCTCATAGACCCATACCGTGTACGCACACACCACCATTCATTTCACACATGAGCTAGCCGCTCTCTACTCTCGGAGGTCGAACGTGCCCTATGTCTACTACATCCATCCACCCCTCTCTAAGTTCTCACTTCATATATCTCCTCCATCTTGCACACCTCAGCTATCAACTCCTTCCCATGCACCACCTACACAAGACGTACCTCCCTCTTGGGACTAGACCCCATAATAGTTGGTATGATGATGAATGCAAAGTGCTTTACAAATGCTTACATGCACGATGAGCCTTGGGAGAGATTACACACACACATAGAGAGAGAGAGAGAGAGAGAGAGAGAGAGAGAGAGAGAGAGAGAGAGAGAGAGAGAGAGAGAGAGAGAGAGAGAGAGAGAGAGAGAGAGAGAGAGAGAGAGAGAGAGAGAGAGAGAGAGAGAGAGAAAGAAAGTCATATTAACGTCTTCTGGAGGCCAAACTTGGCCTATGAGACAAAAACCATGTACAAGTGTAGTAACCCTAAGTAGAAGATAAAATGAAATAAAAGTATATCGCTACACAAAGCTATATAGGGTTGGAAAAGGCTGGGGAGACGTGGCTCTGACTCTGCAGATAGTGGCCACCTAATACATGGGGGGATCCAAAATGTGAGTAAAACGCCCTAGCTACTGGTGATGGGTGGAGGTGGGTGTAGGGGGGGGGAGAGAGAGAGAGAGAGAGAGAGAGAGAGAGAGAGAGAGAGAGAGAGAGAGAGAGAGAGAGAGAGAGAGAGAGAGAGAGAGAGAGAGAGAGAGAGAGAGAGAGAGAGAGAGAGAGAGAGAGAGAGAGAGAGAGAGAGAGAGAGAGAGAGAGAGAGAGAGAGAGAGAGAGAGAGAGAGAAGGCACTGACCCATCGGAAGCGATGGGCATTCCAAGAGGCACAAGAGCTCGAGTTATATGATCTATTCATGAGCATGGATAGTGCGACAATAACTCTCTTCGAGCCTTGTCTTACTATACTCATTGAGGACCCATAGATACGGCGGGATTATGCAGCACGATTATATGATGTGCCTCGGCAGCCGCCCATTCTACGGCCACCTGAACCTTGACCCACATACTCCTTGATGGTGGAGAGAGCCATATGCCCCATGCAGCACAGACGGGCGGCCGATCACACTGGTCTATAGAGTGATCATCTCACCTACTCAGCCTCCACCATAACCCCATTGATCACGCATGTTCTCAACCAAGCTATAGGGGGAGGGTTTCCAAGAGGAGGAGACGAAACACACGATTATGCCTATCCACAAATCTTGTGACACTTTGGATCCAAAAACCTACTGGACTAGCATGATTGGCCACACAATGGCCAAGTTATATGGAGAAGTTCTTGAGGCAGAGCTTAGCTCATATGTAGACACTGAGGGCCAAGGCAAGGAAGAAGAGGCTTTATTGTTGCTTTGTGGATTTTTGCAAGGTTTTTGATACGGTCCCATGCGAGAGGCTATTCAAGTGCCTATCGAGCCGTGGGATCTCGACAGAGATGATCTTGGCCATCTACGCTCTCTACAAGCACGTGTTTGGTCGATTCCAATGCCCTAGTGGTTTATCAGAGCCCGTTGCTAGCACCATTGGTGTTAAGCAAGGTTGTCTGCTCTCCCTGACACTTTTTGGGCTTTACATTGATGAGATCATTGACTACATACTCCGAGCATGCGGAGAGGGGGAGAGACTTGGGAGGTACCGAGTTCACATTCTATTATATGCTGATGATATTGTTTTGATTTCAGAATTACCTTAGGAACTTCAATGCCATCTCAGAGTTTTGGATGATTTTTGTACACGGAGGATTGACTTTGAATCTTGGCAAGACCAAGATCATGATTTTTCACACATCCAGTGGAGTGAGGAGTGCAGCCATTTTCACCATAGGAGGGCAGGTCGAGGTGGTTACTTCATACATCTACTTGAGAGTCACTTTCACCAGAGGTAGGCAGCTAATGACATACTCACATGAGGGTACGCGGCCCTGGCCATGCTAGAGCGAAGGTGCCACTAGGCACACTTCAAAGAACCCTGCATGAAGGGGTAGCTTTTTGATACACTAGTCACTCCGGTCTTGATGTATTCAGCAACAATATGGGCACCAAGTTTGACCGCTGATCAGTGGGCACATATTGAGAGGCGGCATGTATTTTATGATCTCACACTTTTTTCGCAACAAGCATACAGTGCCACATGACATCATCCGAGCAGAGCTTGTTGCACCACCCATGGTCGTCGAGGCACTATTCTAGACAATAACCTTCATTCAGAGGGCGAGGGAGCTGCCCCACAACAGACTCACTCGCAGAGCATTTGAGGCAGCTATATAGTTGTCTAAGATTGGGTATCATAGAGCGTGGTACTCACAGGTCAGAACTGGGTTTATGACACATGGGCTAGATATGAAGTGCCTACAACCTTTTCAGTACAACCTCGACTCACTTTACCCTCACCTCTCTTGTAGCGAGAGGAATTCAGTACTGAGTCAGAATCTATGGACACTCTGCATTAAGAGAGTATGGAGATCATCTAGTTTAGAGGAGAGGATGTATCATGTCAGACTATAGAGACCAATTTCTCACCATTTTGTCATATGGATTCATTAAGAGACCACACTACATGGACATCTATATGCCACACAGTTCACGAGTGGCGATTGTTCGGCTGAGGGTGGCATCACACAAATTGGAGATCGAGAGTGGGAGGCATAGCAGGGTCCCCAAGGTAGAGGGATCTGCAGACTATCTAGAGAGGAGGTGGAGAGTGAGGAGCATTTTGTATGTCGATGTAGAGCATACACTCAGATTAGAGAAAGATATGAGACTCCGTTTAGAGGACATCCCATCCTACGAGAGATTATGGACTCTCAAGATCAGAGATAGTTAGGGCATTTCTTGATAGAGATACAGAGCCATAGGGATGCACTTTTACTACTGACACACACAACTACACAAATGGAGATGAGATAGCTACAACTCACTGATTTTTTCCAGAGGAGCACAATCCCACCCCCACCCAATTCCCTGTGAGGAGTGACACTACAACAGCAAAGGTGAGCCGAGTTAGAGGATGATCACGAGTCACAGGGTTCAGAGGAGTGAGGCTACATCATCACCGGACAGAGGAGATTCGCGATTGCGGAGTAGCCCATATGAGAGTAGATCCTATAGCTTTCATACGGGCAGCCCTAGCACCGGCTCCACCTATGTACCACATCCCCCCCCCCCCCCCCCCCCCCCCCCCCACCCCCAATTGTCACTAGATGGAGCTACTAGACGGATGCATTCTCATGTTTGTACTATCCTCGGCATATAGACATGCATATAACCTCAAAGATAGGGTTCCACCACCCAAGCATCACCTCTGTATTAGTATTTCACCACTCATGTTTCAATTAGCTTTTTATGATCTCGTTTTATCTTTCTGATAGCCAGATGACATCCGCATCACGTATCCTATGTTGTCTCATAAGCCGGCATCACACAAATTGGAGATCGAGAGTGGGAGGCATAGCGGGGTCCCCAAGGTAGAGGGATTTGCAGACTATCTAGAGAGGAGGTGGAGAGTGAGGAGCATTTTGTATGTCGATGTAGAGCATACACTCAGATTAGAGAAAGATATGAGACTCCGTTTAGAGGACATCCCATCCTACGAGAGATTATGGACTCTCAAGATCAGAGATAGTTAGGGCATTTCTTGATAGAGATACAGAGCCATAGGGATGCACTTTTACTACTGATACACACAACTACACAAATGGAGATGAGATAGCTACAACTCACTGATTTTTTCCAAAGGAGCACAATCCCACCCCCACTCAATTCCCAGTGAGGAGTGACACTACAACAGTAGAGGTGAGCCGAGTTAGAGGACAACCACGAGTCACAGGGTTCAGAGGAGTGAGGCTACATCATCACCGGACAGAGGAGATTCGCGATTGCGGAGTAGCCCATATGAGAGCAGATCCTATAGCTTTCATACGGGCAGCCCTAGCACCGGCTCAACCTATGTACCACATCCCCCCCCCCCCCCCCCCCCCCCCCCCCCCGCCCCCAAATTGTCACTAGATGGAGCTACTAGATGGATGCATTCTCATGTTTGTACTATTCTCGGCATATAGACATGCATATAACCTCAAAGATAGGGTTCCACCACCCAAGCATCACCTCTGTATTAGTGTTTCACCACTCATGTTTCAATATTAGCTTTTTATGATCTCGTTTTATCTTTCTGATAGCCAGATGACATCCGCATCACGTATCCTATGTTGTCTCCTAAGTCGATTTTGACTTGTCATAGGCATAAAGAACGTTCTTTCTTTCTTTTTGCTTCTTCTTCTTCTTCAACACTAGCATCGGCCACCTATGTACCACATCCTCCATCTCACCATTGCCATTGGATGGAGCTAGTAGATGGATGCATTCTCATGTTTGTACTACCCTCGGCATATAGACATGTATATACCCCTTGAGGTAGGGCTGCATCACCCCACCATCATCTCTAGTATTTCACCACTCATGTTTGAGGTTAGATTGTATTAGCTTTTTGTGCTCTTGTTTTATCTTTCTGACAGCCGGATGACATCCACATCATGTATCCTATGTTTTGTGTCATAGACTGATTTTGGCATACTATAGACGTAAAAAAACTCTCTTTCTCTCTCTCTCTCTCTCTCTGCCTCTAGGTCAACAGGGTAGTTAGGTCGATGCAAGTTTGCAAGCTCGATTGAGGACTAATGTTGCAAGGTCAATTGAGGACTGATGGATAGTCGACTGTGATCGGCTCGCATGGGTGGATAGTCGATTGAGGAAAAGGGAGTCCATCGGGGAGATCCCCAAGCCGACCATGGTCTTCTATGGCAAGTAGACTGAGCAACATAAGGAGCAGGCAAATAACAACACCAGCCATATAAGGACTTGGAGCTTGAGAGCCTGGGCAGCATGTCAACATAGGCATCTAATTAAGGTGGAGGTCAATTGAGGTCTTGGGAAGTGCGGTTGATTGAGAAAAAAGGCCAGGTACTGGGAAGTGAGGTCAACTGAGAAAAAAGCCAGCTCTATTATAGATTGAAGGGTGCTCACTTGACTTATACCAGATGCTTGGTCTATTGAGAGGGAGGGGCCCATATCTGTTCAAGCGACCAAAAAGGAGGTGAATGACGGATTCACAAAGGGCCAAGCCCACTGATCATTTTTCCAGAGTGCTCATGTGACAGAGCCAGAGACAGATGGAACGCTTTGTATTGGGGCCAAACCTCTTGTGGTGTGTTGTTAGTGGCCCTTTTTCTCCTCTCCATGAACTGCTTTGAGCACGCTGAGCAACTCACTCGGTCCTCAATCTTCTATATAAGGTTTCACACTCCTTCGAAAACAATAGAGAATACATTGGGAGTACACATGCTGTTGTTGTTGGGTTGGAGTGTTGCCCTCTTCATCTTGAAGAGACTAGGCTAGTCCATTTAGTGTTGGGCTATACTTGTATGTAGAAGTCACTCCCGTTGGAGTCGAGTCATCTGTGTATGTTGTTGTGATGTGAAGAAGCCTTGTGTTGCTCCATGTTTGAAACATGAGTGGTGAAGTACAAATACTGAAGCAAAGAGGGGTTCCTTAGGGTGAGGTGTCTGGATCTCTTATTAGCGATATAACTCAACAAATGGAGTTTGGCCCCATGTTACCCTTGGGCTTGATCCATATCCTCCTTGGAGGGAAGGCTCTTGGAGTTTGTTTGACCCATTGGTTTAAACCTAGTCCGCACTCTAGGAGTGAGAGTAGCTAAGTTCGTCTTGGTTGCTTCCTTCCTAGGTGAAGCTATACCTAAGTATATGAAAGCTCTTTTTGAAGGAAAATGCCCGCGAGGGGTCCTCTTCCTAGGAAAGGATGTCATTCTCCCATCCGATCCTTTTTGGCTTTTCGTGTCCCATTGCTCAGTTTTAAGGGAAATGACGATTGCCGTATGTATGTTAGAGCTTTGGTGCTTAATGGGTATAGGTATAGCTTCACCTCCTATCAGTGACGAGATGGGAGACTCTAGTCGGTTGCAGACTCCTCTTATGAGCCGATGCTCCATTGTAGGGTATGACATTCTCTTTTGGGGAACATGTTGCGTAGGCAATTTAGGAGTAATTGAGTTTGCTCAAAGTCCTTCATACTCCAATGTGATGTTCGGGGCATTGGGTATCTCACCACACTTATTTTTCGAGATCAGTTGACCACAGTTTTGTGCTAGAAGGTCATGAATAAATCTTCTTTGGAAGATGAAGAGGCGAAAAGATTCTTCCTTTTGAGTCGGTAAGCTTCCTCGGACCCATCTTCCACTCAACCCCCCAAAAAAAAAAAATAAAAATAAAAAAATAAAAATAATAAAAATATATATATATATATATACACACACACACACACACAGAGAAAGAAAGAAAGTCATATTAACATCTTTTGGAGGCCAAACTTGGCCTATGAGACAAAACCATGTACAAGTGTAGTAACCCTGTATAGAAAATGAAATGAAATAAAAAGTACTCGCTACACAGAGCTATATAGGGCTGGAAAAGGCTGGGGAGACATTGCTCTGACTCTGCAGATAATGGCACATCGATGGTGGTCTGAGTGCCTCCTGAAGGAAGACAACCCAGGGAGTGGTGGTACGCCTCTTCTCCATCATGTGGTCGTAGGCTGTTCTGATGCGTGAGATATCCTCCTGATATAGTCGTGGTCGACGATATCCAACCATGCGTGGTTGGCGTCGTGCTCTCTGTGCTGGTTCCTGGTGGAGCGTGAGCCCTATAGATGGACCTCTTTGATGTAGCTCAACTCGCTGAAAGAACCGAGTAATGGTCTGCTGGGTACTCACCCGTGTATGATGTGTGGGCTGTAGTGACCGCTCTCGCCTCTCGTATGTTGTCGCGAGGAAGTGTTCCAAGTGCCGCTGTCTCCCATATCATGCACAACCGGAGAGACTCCTCTATCTGGAACTGTGCTCGTAGGTTTAAGTATGCTGGGCATCTAATAGCAAAATGCTCCTCACTCTCTACCTCTGTCTTGCATACTAGGCACCACCTCTCCTCACGGGGGACTCCCTTGGATTGACTCCTCTCAATCTCGAGCTGATGTGATGAAACTTGGAGCTGCCCAATGATGACTCAAAGGTGGTGGGGTAGGTATGTCTGCATGTATCTCGGAATCTCGATGAAGCCCTCGTTCGATATATGTAAAATGCTCACGGTAATAGAGCATTTTTGGTGGCAATGTATCTCTAGGGCTCACCCATGTCCTTTGTATGTATGTATGCCATATCTCCTTGCGAATGACCCTATTCCTCTCCTGATGAGAGAGCGAGTAGGTGGGTGCCTGTAAGTGATACTGTAGTGGTGGTAGCCTCTCTATGTCAAGACCATGGTGGGGCCAGCCAGTCTCGTGTCTGTGCATACCATGAGGTGTCGCCTGCTAATGCCATATCACGTGATGCCTGGAAAGCACGATAAGCAATGCGCTCTGTATCCATGCTCCGAAGTCTGTGTAATAGGCATATTGTCTGGAATAGTGCCTCAACTAGCATCGGTGGTGCAGCGAGCTTTGCTCTAATGATATCATGTGGTACGGAAGGCTTGCTTCGGATAAGTCTGGCAATCATGAGGATCTGTGGCCTCTCCAATGTTGTCCATACTGATGTAGCTAATCCCGACCACCATATGGCTGCCCCATACATGAGCGTTGGCGTAACCAAAGATCGAAGAGCCACCATTTTGTGTGGGGCTCCTGAAAATATGTCTGGTGGCATTGTTTCTCCATCAAAGCTAGTGCTGCATACCCACGTGTGATGCAGTCACGGGCTGCCTGAGACATAGAGAAGACCCTTGATACGTCTGTAAATGTCACTCCTAAGTAAACATATGATCCGACCACCTCGATCGGTCCACCTGCTTCTGTGAACAAACTACGTCTGCGTGCCTGTGCTGATGTATGAAAGATCATGACATTGGTTTTACCAAGGTTCACAGATAAACCTCTCTTTTTGCAAAAGTCATCTAGGCCATGTAGATGATGCTATAGACCTTTTGCAGACTCTGAAACCAGTACAATATCATCAGCATATTAAAGAATATGGACAGTGGACCCGCGTACCTCAATGCCATCACCCCTGCTGCTGTATGAAGTCCACTATCTCATCAATGTAGAGACCAAAGAGGGTGGGTGAAAGAGGGCACCCTTGCTTTACCTCGATAATGCTAGCAAGTGGGTAAGATAAGCCTCCCGGGCATCTGACTCTACCAGATACTTTCTCGTATAAGGCGTAGATCCCCCATATCATCTCCTCTGCAGCTCCGATATCAAGTAGTCGTTTGAATAGTCGTTCCTTGGGAACTGTGTCAAATGCTTTGCGAAAGTCCACAAAGCAGCAATATAATCTCCTCTTCCTCACGCTTGCTTGGTCGATCAGGCATCTCAAGGTGAAGATGTGGTCAATGGTAGAGTAATCTCGTCTGAAACCTGCCTATCTATCCTGGGCCCCTGATACCCTTCCTCTCAGCGAGAGCACTCAACTTTGTCTCTAGTACCGCCCCATATAACTTGGCCAATATAGGGCCGATCATGATCGTTTGGTATGTAGCGGGATCCATAGTATCACCTGACTTACGAATGGGCACTATGGTGTGCTGAGTCCATGAGTTAGGGAACCCTTCAACCAATGCACGGTTGAAGAGGTGGGCAATGAGCGGTGCGAGAGTCGTGCGTCTATAGATGAGGTGCTCTCCTTGTCAACCAAAATGGTCATGAGCCCTTCCATGCTATAGACAGGCAATAGGGAGTCCCACCATAGTGGGTGTGAAGAAGTCCGAGGTGGTAGGACGTGAGCTCTGCAGCCTGGGAATGGGGGGCTTGTCTCGGATCTCGTATAGGCTCCGTGCATAGCTATGCCAAGAGCTCGGGTCTCGGATGGGTGTGTGCTGTCTCCTCTCTCTCAAATGTCGCCACGCCACTACACTGTCTCGAATCACGAGCAAATGATAAATATCCCAATTCTGTCTCTCCTCCCAATCTTGCCGTTTGTGGCGAGTAAGGCTCTGCATGTGACGCTGTGCCTGTGTGTGTGTAATATCCCCTCTAAGGGGGGGGGAGAGAGAGAGAGAGAGAGAGAGAGAGAGAGAGAGAGAGAGAGAGAGAGAGAGAGAGAGAGAGAGAGAGAGGGAGGGAGGGAGGGAGGGAGGGAGGGAGGGAGGGAGGGAGGGAGGGAGGGAGGGAGGGAGGGAGGGGAGGGAGGGAGGGAGGGAGGGAGGGAGGGAGGGAGGGAGGGAGGGAGGGAGGGAGGGAGGGAGGGAGGGGGAGAGAGAGAGAGAGAGAGAGAGAGAGAGAGAGGAGAGAGAGAGAGAGAGAGAGACTTTTTAACGTTTATTAGAGGCCAAAATCGGCCTATGAGACAAAACATATACATGAGTATGATCCAATCCACTATGAGCCCAAAAGGAAAATAAAGTGTGAGTACAAAACATGGGTATAAAAGGAGTGGATAATAACTGGCATCAAGGGTGTGGGGTGCTATGGGTATGCACTCTATATGCTCAATGGGTGAGATACAAATATATATGCATAGGGAGGGGAGGCTCGATGGTATCACAACCCTCTAAATGCTTGGAGTGGGTGTAGGATATAATGCATCGGTGGGTAAGGCATCATGGCGATCCTCAAAATGCTCTGAACGTCCAAATCAATAGGGATGCGTTGCTGACGCTGTCGTCTAAGCTCTTCTCTGTGTAATGTGACACCTCGCATGGAGCACGGTCCTCGAGTGGCTGTGGGTCTGAAAATATCCGTAATATAAGTCTAAGGGGGGGGGGGGGCAGGTGTATCTCCATCTGCTGTTGGAGAAGTAATGCATGGCGATGTTGGAGCTCTACTAGGAAACGACCTAGAGGGCGCTGGTCCTTTGTCCCCAATAAAGCCCTAATCTCTCTGGGCCCCCTGAAGACCTGTGGGTAGCGGTCTCTAATGTCCTCATATGCCTGGCATCTACATGTGTAGTGCTCCTTGTCCTCCACCTCCTCTCGGCATACCTTGCATAATCTCTCGTCCCTCGGGGTATGTGTCGCTCGCCCAACCTCAATCTCGAGCTGTTGTGATGATACTTTGAGCTTCCCAACTACTGTGAAATACGCTGCTCTCTCCTCTGATAGTTTGGAGGCGTATCCACATGAAACGTGCCTCTGGGTCTTTGGCTACCACTTGTACCCTTTGCTGTAGCGACTGTCTGTAAAGCACGGCTACTCCTCCTGGTCCTCGTGTGGTCTGCTGTCTCATCTGTCGGCGGTGAGCTGACTCCCACATATAGCCCTCAATCCTTGGTAAGCTCCTCCCCGGGCTCTCGTTTCTCTGTCAAGAAGATCATGTCTTTGCCCTCCATCACCTCCTCCAGGCGCCCTGGATGTGTCCACAAAGATCCATTGCAATTCGAGACTGCAATGTGCACCTCCTGTTGTGCTTTCTCATAGGCCGTGAATCCCTAGTCAATGGGCCGTCCATCAATGATGACACGACCATCTCTGTATAGGGCACGGTGTCCCTCTCGTCGGGCTTGGAGGACACGTGGCATGCATGCACGTATGTGCTCTACCTGCATCTGTGTGAGGTCGTCATCCAAATAGATGGGGGTGCCTGGTGTAGTGCGTAGTACCACCCGTCGTCTGAGGAAGTCTCTCCTCCCGGCCTCATCTGAGAAGTGAATGATAAGTGCTCTTCTTCGTGTGGTGTCCCGTCCTGCTCTCCAGGCTCTGGTGAAAGGGAGAGGCTCATCCGCGCGGTATCCAAGTAGTGTGCACAAGCGGCGCCCGTCCTTCTCGGGTGATCCGTCTGTCTCTGTGAGGCCAGAGACGCGAACATTGAGCCTACGAGCCTGTCGCATCCGCTCCTTCTCAATGGTGGTGTGTATTATGTGGATCTCCTCATGATGGTTGTTCTTCTTTGCCTCCTGTCGAAGGTTCTTTTTTACAACCTCGACCCATCCATCTTTCTTAGTCTCAAGCTCGCTCTGAACCATCTCCATGCACTCCTTCTTGATGGTCACCTGAATGTCCTCTAGCCGTGGGGCGATCTCCCCTCCTCACGTATGCTGTCCTCTAGCTGTGGGGCAATCTCCCCCTCCCGAGAGAGAGAGAGAAAGAAAGAAAGAAAGTGTTTTTACGTCTATTAGGAGGCCGAACTCGGCCTATGAGACAAATCGATGTACATGGGTGTATCTTCTGTCAATCAGAAAAGATAAAAGTGCTGAAAAGAAACTGGTTAAGCTGATATAGATCTCCGTAGTGTGCATGTGGGGATACCCATGAAAGTGGTGGGGGGTGTATGGAGTGCGATATCTATGATAGTCTATATGCAAAAGGGTAGTACAACAACCATGAGAATGCATCTAAAACGACTAACTAGCTCCATCCTGTGCTAGTGGGTGGGATGTAATATGTGATACATAGGTGGAGGTGGAGTCAGGGCCACCCTGATGGCTGCAACGGGATCGGCCATCATCTGGGATCGTCTCTCCTCCATGGCGCGATGGTCACAAGCCTGGATCTCCGCAATCTGGTGTCGGTGAAGTCTCGGGGCCCGATATCCTATATCACGGGGTCGTCTCCTAGCTCGAGATATCTGAGCCTGCTGAAGAGTCACCCCGCTCGGTATGTGGGCTGAGGGGGGGGAGGGCTGCAGCACGTCGTGGAATAAAGAAGTCAGTGAGCTGACTCTGTCTCCCTCCTGTATGGAGTGCTACAGTAGGCTGGAGTAGGGAATCTCTGTGACTTTGTATCTCTAGTAAGAATCGCCCGAGCTTTCGCTGGTCTCTAGAGTCCATGATCTCTCGGAGGGTGGGCTGCCCTGCAAACAGAGTCTCGTATCTGCCTCTGATGCCATCATATGCGCTACATCTGCATACAAAGTGCTCCTCATCCTCCATCTCTACTCTGCATACTCTGCATATCCGCTCCTCTCTGGGAATGTCTGCGGCTCTGCCCGTCTCAATCTCGAGTCGGTGTGATGAGACTCTCAGCTGGCCAATCGCTACCCTCAAGCTATGAGGCATGTGAGTATCCATGTAGCGTGGTCGCTGGATGAAACCGTCAGCTAGTATGTCTATGAACTGGTCTCGATAGTGCGATAGTCTCGATCCCATGTGTGGTGTGTGCCATGTCTGACTAATGTAGAGCTGCCAGAGATCCTGTCTGAGCACAACATTCCTCTCACGACGAGAGAGGTGGATGTGAGGTGAGTCTGGGTCATACTGAAAAGGCGGCAATCTGTCCATATCAAGTCCATGACTATCAAACCAGACTCTAACATGAGTGTACCAAGCTCTCTCATATCCTAACTCTGATATCTGTATAGATGCCTCAAGAGCTCTGTGTGTGAGTCTATCTGTAGGGAGGTCCCTAATCCTCTGAATAAAGCAGATAGTCTGGAATAGTGCCTCTACTGCCATGGGTGGTGCAGCTAGCTCTACCCTGATGATGTCATGTGGCACCGACTGTTTCCCACGAAATAATCGCGAGATCATACGTACCTGTGGCCTCTCGATCGCACTCCACTGGGTGACTGTGAGACCTGGGGCCCAAACCGTCGCAGCATACATCATAGCTGGTCTGACCAGTGTGTCAAATAGCCAGCCCTTCGTGCGGGGCTCCTGGAAGTGTGCTTGGTGACATCTCCGCTCTAACATGGCTAAAGCTGCATATCCGCGTCTGAGTCTATCGGTGGCTGCCTGTCTCATGCTGAAGGGGCCAGGCAAGCTCGTGAATGTGACTCCGAGATAGACATAGGAAGTGACCACCTCAATCTGTCCACCACCAGCTCTGAATCCTGCTCCATTCCTCACCATGGGGGAGGTGTGGAAGATCATGACCTTGGTCTTGCCAAGGTTTACTGTCAAGCCCCTCTGTGTACAAAACTCATCCAGGGCCTCAAGGTGGCGCTGTAATCCCTCGGGTGACTCTGAAATCAAGACAATGTCATCGGCATATAATAAAATGTGGACATGTGTACCTGCGAGGTCTGCACCCTCTCCTCCAGCTCGGAGAATGTAGTCCTCAATCTCGTCAATGTAGAGACCAAATAGAGTGGGAGAGAGTGGGCAGCCTTGCTTAACACCGATGGTGCTAGCAATGGCCTCAGACATACCTCCTGGACACCGTACCCTCCCAGTCACCTGCTCATAGAGTGCATAGATGGCCCAAATCATCCCTGATGGTACTCCCAAGCTCTGGAGGCGTTGGAAGAGCCTCTCTCGCGGCACTGTATCAAAAGCTTTGCGGAAGTCCACAAAGCAGCAATATAGCCTCTTCTTCCGCACCCTTGCCCCATCAATGAGGCAGCGCAGAATGAAGATGTGATCAATAGTAGAGAAAGCTCGTCGAAAACCTGCTTGGCCTCGTGCTCGTAGCCCCTCAGTCTCTGCATATGAACTGAGCTCTGCCTCAAGTATGGCACCGTATAGTTTGGCCATGGTGTGGCCAATCATGATGGTCCTATAGTTCCCTGGATCCAGGGTGTCGCCAGATTTGTGGATAGGCACAATGGTGTGCCTAGTCCACTCCTCTGGGAAGCCCTCTCCTATAGCCCGGTTGAAGACATGTGCAATCAACGGGGCTATAGTGGAGGCTGCATATATGAGATGCTCGCTCTGCAATCCTGCGTGGTCTGTCGAACGTCCGTGTCGAAGTCGTCGTATGGCCCTCTCAACCATCTTTGCTGTGAAGAGAGAAGAACTAGTAGGGCGAGGCTCAAGTGGCTGGGGAATGGGAGGCTGCCTAGGTACCTCATATAACCTCTGAGCATAATCATGCCATGTGTGTGGGTCTCCAATAGGTGTGGTCGGGCGTGGCTCTCGTAGGCTGCGACATGCTGCAGCACTGTCCATACTCATAAAGAGATGGTATAGCTCAAGCTCCTGTGCCTCCTCAAAGGCTCGCCTCTTTCGACGTGTGAGAGTCTTCATCTGTCCCTTGGCCTCTCTCTCTGTGATCTCTCCCAATGCTCGCTGAGCTCGTAGTCGGCGGTAAAGATCTCTGCAATCCTCATCATACCAACGATGTTGTGGCATAGTCCCGGGAGGAGGTGTGTGACGAGAATGGATGGTGTGTGGGAAGGAGCTGATGGCTGATGTCTGAAGAACTGATGCTATCTGAGAGGTGAGTAGGGATAGTGGAGTGTCAGGATGAAGTAAGAGAAGACCCTGCTCGACTCGAGCCGCATATATGTGAGCTAGCTCGTGTGTGAAGTGGAGGTGGTGTGTGGGATGCGTGCTGCGGGTATGCGTGTAGGGGTGTCTCCCTTCAGGGAGAGTGCGAGGTATGTGTGATCAGCCCCAATGGGTATGGGTGGGATGGTGAATGAGGTAAGTAGGTGGATGGCCTCTCTGGACCCCATGACATAATCTACTGTACTTCCCCCGCCATCTGTGACTGAGTGTGGTATGCATGTCAATCCTCCTGAGGTAGGCCACTGAGTCATCCCGTTATAGATAACGAGATTATGTCGAGAGCCTAGTCTGAGTAGGTGAGTGCCATAGTGAGTGTGTGTAGCGTCAGCTGAAGCTCGAGCTGTAGACTCATCCTCTATGGTATGTAGTATCTCCGGGTCTTCTGGGTCAAATATCTCACACTGATCATTGCCTGTCCTTGCATTGAAGTCTCCCATAAGGAAGACTTCCCCTAATGCAGAGTACTCTGTAATCTCTTCTGACAAGCAAGTGTATGGTGAGTCCTCCTCTCGATCTATGATAGCGAAACGCGAGCTAGAAGGAGCAAAGTAGCATAATGCTATGAAGATGATCCGCTCCTGCGAGAGCTGGAGTCGAATCCAAAGATATCTGGCCTGTGAATCACGTGCGACTATCTGTATCCTGCTCTGAAGTCCATCTCTAAAGAGTATGGCTACTCCTCCTGATCCTCGGGTGGTGTGCTGACGTGTACACTCTCTGTATGTGGACTCCCACTGAAAACCGTGGACACGAGGTAGGCCCCGGTCCGGGCTCTCATGTGTCTCTGTGAGCATAATGATGTCTTTGCCTTTGCGCACCTCTTCCAATCTCTCTGGGTGTGTCCATAGATCTCCATTGCAGTTCCAAACTGCAAGGTGTATCTCCTCGAGTGTCTCACAGGCCGCGAATCCCTATGGGATGGCCTTGCCATCAATGGAGAGAGAGAGAGAGAGAGAGAGAGAGAGAGAGAGAGAGAGAGAGAGAGAGAGAGAGAGAGAGAGAGAGAGAGAGAGAGAGAGAGAGAGAGAGAGAGAGAGAGAGAGAGAGAGAGAGAGAGAGAGAGAGAGAGAGAGAGAGAGAGAGAGAGAGAGAGAGAGAGAGAGAGAGAGAGAGAGAGAGAGTCATATTAATGTCTTCGGGAGGCCAAACTTGGCCTATGAGACAAAAACCATGTACAAGTGTAGTAACCCATAGAATAAGCCAGGGGCGAGTTTGCTAGAAAAGACCAGTACGGAGACATTGAAGCGAAAGAGTTTCCTACGTAGCATTGTCGCCCGATCCATTTAAGTAAAGAAGAAGTCTTCTTAAAGCTCGTAAGCAGCATGGCAAGAGTAGCAGAAGAAGTTTGTAAGGGGGCATGAGAGAAAAACTTATTCCATGCATTCATTTTCCAGGTGCCCTTGTAGTACACCAGAAAGCATCTGTCCAAAGGGGCTTAAAAACATAAGTGATACGCATGATAAAGGCTTCCCGTCTTGCCATCATATGAGATTGAAGATGTAGGATACCTAGACCACCCTTACTTTTTGGTTGACAGATAAAGTCCCAGGATGAGAGAACGAGGATGAGATAAAGTCCGAGGATGAGAGAACTAGAGCGCGATTGTGTGCCTTATTCCACAAGAAATTTTTGATCAAACACTCAAAGGCATACAAGTGACATTTCTTCGAGTTCAACAACAATATGTAATACATGATATAGGGCTGCGATTGTACAATCCTTATCCTGATATGAAGTGGCCATTATGTAGCATGCCACAAATTCAATTTACTTTTGATTCTGCATAGAACCCACTGTATTTGGTCTTTGATCGAAACATTCATTCTTAGCGGATACCCAAGATGTCGAAAAATGACACCACATTCAATTTTACGCCCCCGCCAGGACGGAAAATGAAAATGCCGCGCAGAGATATTGATGAGAGCCGACTTCCCCATATTAATGTTTAACGTCGATGCTTCCGAAAAGGGATTCAGTGAAGAAAGTATATGATGAATATTCTCTTCACAAGCCTTTGCGAATAGAAAAGTATCATCTTCGAATCCCACTGCTATGTGCTGACTTCCATGTAATGAAACTCCATGGATAAACCCTGATTCCATTTTAGCTTGTAAAAGAAAGAACATCGGTGTAGAGGCCATTGCATAAAAAAGAGGACTAAGAGGGCAACCCTGGCGCATTGACCGTTGAACCGGAAAGGGTGCAGAAAGCCTTCCATTAATTTCTACCTGGGAAACGCTGTCCTGAGAAAGCAAATAAATAAGACGACAGAATTTGAGCCCGAATCCAAGTTTCTTGAGCGTCGCGGCAATAAAATCCCAACGCACCCGATCAAAGGCCTTTTCAAAATCAATTTGCATGCCAACCACTTCCTGACCAGATGTCGAAGCATGTTCCATCAAAATTTGAGTAAAGAGGATGTTATCATAAATCGATCTCTTGTGAACAAATCCAATCTGGGAAGGATGTACTAGTCTATGAATAAATGGCTTAAGCCTAAGTGCGAAAATTTTAGCGAAAATCTTGTAGATAATACTCATCATTGAGATAGGCCTCCAATCACCAATCCTTTTAGGTAACTCCACCTTGGGGATAAGTTTAATTTTCCCTTGCGTGAACGAATAGGGCATCTTTTGATCCCTCCAGATTTCATTGCATACATCAAGGAGTAGCGCCTTAAGAGAGGGCCAAAAGGTGAGAACAAATTCTTTAGAAAGGCCATCCAAACAAGGAGCCTTCCCATTCTTAAGAGAACCTAGAGCCAAAAAAAATTCTTCTTCTGTTATGGAAGTCTCACAAGCAGCTGCCGTCCGTGAGTCCAAGCACTGAGGAGTATGAGTAAGAGCTTCATGGAGCGCCGCAAACCAAGAGTCATCCGAAAAAGCAAATAATCCTCTATAATGATCCGAACAGGCATCAGCTATGGAGTTCCCCTCCTGCAGCTCTTTGCCCCCAATTTCTGGCGATGAAATATTATTTGCAGCACGCTTAGCTCATAAGATATCAAACATCTGGAGGTAGCATGT